>OX442429.1:1349909-1404312 GCA_949361645.1 Spongilla lacustris | reverse complement strand
CACATGTGCTGCCATGAATTCATTCAGCCGCCCAATTGCCTTAACTGCAACGATGCCTTAATGAAAACGCTACAATTGTCAAGTTGATCACTCATCACTATGTATGTGGTATATCATGGATTCTTGTTTAGCAATAGACAATGTCTACGTATTTAGTACATCTAGCTATATGGACTAGTAAATGCCTTTGTATATGTATAACAATGCAGTAGCATTCTCTGATATATTAAGTTGATCCTCCCTCTCTCTACCACTCCTTATATATGTCAAATCCAACTGACACTTTTGGTTGTCATCACGTAAGATAACGTGGCTGTTACAGACACCTTGGACTCAAAATTCAATTCACTTTCTCCCTCCCCCCCCCCCCACACACACACACAAGCTGACCGCATGGAGATGACCATCCCTACATCGTTGCATGATAGGGAGGGTCATGTGCATTGAACAGGTTCAGCGATTTTTCACTAGAGCCATATTGAAACGTCCTGGTATACCATATATGGACTATGGTGACCACTTTGCAAACTTGGGAGTACAGTCCTTAGAGTACAAGAGAGACTTCTATGATCTTATCATGTGTTACAAGAATTTAGTTCTTACCATTGACAGTTTCTTCACCAAACCGGTCAGGCCATATTCAATTCGAGGTCATTCTTGTATTCTGCAATCCAAACATCTACCCCATCATGCATTTTGAGCACATTTATTCACTGAATATGTGATACCTATATGGAACCACTTACCCCAGGATATGTTGACCATTACAGTTTTTCGTACTCAGTCAACTTAGTACTGTTGACCTAACATCTTATATCCCTTTCCTTAGATTTAGGCAGTTTGTAAGTGCATTTACAAGTCATGCTACTACTTGCATTTTTGCATATGTATGTGTATGTATGTACACAATTAAATTAAATCAAAATCAATGTCCATAGCTACTTCACATACAGCCTTACTCCATACATGTAAATCAATAG
The DNA here is from genome assembly GCA_949361645.1 of Spongilla lacustris. Taxonomy (NCBI): domain Eukaryota; kingdom Metazoa; phylum Porifera; class Demospongiae; order Spongillida; family Spongillidae; genus Spongilla; species Spongilla lacustris. The sequence goes on along the minus strand of OX442429.1, from coordinate 1,403,332 downwards.
TAGTTCAATCAAGGGGCAAGGTGTGAAATGGTACAATTTGTTCTGTTCCATGCCAATAAAAGTTCTTGCAGCCAGTAAAAATGTTCAAGTACAGCTGGATAAAATTATTAAGGCATTCAACCCTCCTGCTTCTCTTCCCCCTACTGCCTCTCTTCCCCCTCCTGCCTCTCTTCCCCCTCCTGCCTCTCTTCCCCCTCCTGCCTCTCTTCCCCCTCCTACCTCTCTTCCCCCTCCTGCCTCTCTTCCCCCTCCTGCCTCTCTTCCCCCTCCTGCCTCTCTTCCCCCTCCTGCCTCTCTTCCCCCTCCTGCCTCTCTTCCCCCTCCTGCCTCTCTTCCCCCTCCTGCCTCTCTTCCCCCTCCTGCCTCTCTTCCCCCTCCTGCCTCTCTTCCCCCTCCTGCCTCTCTTCCCCCTCCTGCCTCTCTCCCCCCTCCTGCCTCTCTTCCCCCTCCTGCCTCTCTTCCCCTCCTGCCTCTCTTCCCCCTCCTGCCTCTCTTCCCCCTCCTGCCTCTCTTCCCCTCCTGCCTCTCTTCCCCCTCCTGCCTCTCTTCCCCCTCCTGCCTCTCTTCCCCCTCCTGCCTCTCTTTCCCCTCCTGCCTCTCTTCCCCCTCCTGCCTCTCTTTCCCCTCCTGCCTCTCTTCCCCCTCCTGCCCCTCTTCCCCCTCCTGCCTCTCTACCCCCTCCTGCCTCTCTTCCCCCTCCTCCCTCCAGCCTGTCTTTCCCTCCCCCTCCTGCCTGAAAAATGAGAGCGACGTTTAAAGCAAGAATGAAGGCTAGACAGGCCAGACTAAGACTAACCAACATCAGACAGACCAAGCTGAACATGTTTACTGCATGTATAGGTCTTATGCAACTCTCCTCAATTAAATGAATTACTTCATATTGGATAATTATATTAATAGAATGTAGTATAACAGATGCCATATACCTCCCCAGCCCCACCTCTTCTTTGTGAGTGTGACAGATGCAATACACAGTCATGACCAAGGTAGAAAGTCGTTCAGAACTGATTTCTAAACACATACTCTTAACGTTGGAACATACAAGTTTGATTGTAATGTTAACCAGAGACTTATCTTGTCTCCTTGCTAGGAACCAGAAAAGTATGCCTTATGTAATAGGTTTTAAACACAATCTGACACTCCTCATCATGCCTTGGATTAAGAGCTACTCAATTCTGCCCTTGTGCACGCATATGCATATGCATGTACATACTGTTTCTCTGCATGTCAGTGAATAGCAACTTAAAGGCATAATGTTTTAGGAGCAAACAGCTATGAAGTGGCATCTATGCTTGTTGTCACCTGCACTAAGCCAAGGTCTGTCACTTTATAGCAGAAGGAACACATGCATGTATAGTTTGTAGTAACTTTGAAGGTCTATATGCTGTACTACAAAATGGCAAGGTATTATTGACACAATGACATTAAAAAAAAAAAAAAACCCCAGGATATTTCATGCTATCCTTATAGTAGGTGTGAGCCCCCAATGAACTAATAATAATAAACACCACAGCAAAATGATATGATGCACAATGGAGAATTATGTGGCCAAGCTTGTACATGTAGTAAGATGTACAATAGTTAATTAAACATAGATTACATGACAATGGGAAGGGTCTTTATTGTATGGAGGCTGAATCATCATATGTACAGGCACTGCGTGATAGTGCACATGGTGGCAGAAACTTTTGCCATCACTGTAGCCTGGGCATCATTATTCTGAGTGGCAAGAATGTGTAAGATGTGATAAGCATAGGCCAGGGTGTTATAGCATTCAGTGTTCCAGAATGTTAGGCTACCACACCTCCATGGGACCATTGTGATGCCATCTCGACATTTACTTCTATAATGAGATGTGAAATGTAAAGAGCCATGATGGCCAGTATTAGCTTAAATAACAACTTAAGAGTATGGATTCCAGATTGTTTGAATACAGGCATGAAATTATAATGAGGTGGCTTTCGTCTGTGACATCCCACATGTAGAGCAGCAGTTACTCTACAGACGATATCAGCCTGTGGGCAAATTTCTCAGATCCTTAGCTCAGTTTGGAGAACTGGTCAATTTCATTGCACAAAATTAGGGTTGGGTATATATATATAATTATGTGGTTGCGTTTTACATGGTGAGAAGAAAGGTTCCAGCTTGAACCTTCATGAATTGATCTGGACAAACTGGCATTTCTGACTTGAATGATTATGAAGCATTATATTCAAACTGTGTCAGAAGTCTAAAGAGCAGTGTAGTTCTCAGCTCAGAAAACTTTAATGGAGCCAGATGTATTGTGTGTAATAACATAATGAAAAATCACCATGGAATCCTGATTTCGAATTAGTACTCTTTTAATTGCTACCTTGTCCGCAGAATGTTTATTGCTAATGTGTTCTGTTCTCTTGCAATAAATAATAGTTGTAGCAAATCAATGCGATAAAGGTCACTGTATAAGATGTACTAAACACATTGTCTATTGTTAAACAAACATTTCTGTTTGTTGGTGGTGTCAAGGTAAATAAATATGATCAGGAAGTGATTAAAGGTGTATGCATATGTATTTCTAACACAGATACCATAAGGTAACATATATATATGGATAAGTGGACATATTTAATTAACCCCTACCCAGCACACTATACTCACTAGGATGTCAGATTGGTTTTACATGTAGTAATGAAAGGAATGGTTGTTTGAGTTTGTATCATGATATTAGGTCAGTAAGGAATGGACATGTACATAGACATGTATTGGATGAATATTGGATGAATATTGAGGTTAGGTACCTGATTAATGTATCAGGTGTGTGTGTGTGTGTGAGTGTGTGTGTGTGTGTGTGCGTGCGTGTATGTGTATACGTATGTATGTGTGTGTATATAAGTATGCACTTATGTGTGTATATAAGAATGTATGTGTGTACATATGTATGTGTGTGACAACACACATACATATGTACACACGTATATACTTATATACACACCCATACATATGTATACATACATGTAAAAAATAACTGGTCGGTTAAGGTTGTTCGTTTTAAAATAACCGGCAATTTCCGGTTTAAAATTTAATTATCAATGATTTATGCATAATCGATAGACCAAATGCTAACCCAGGGCCCTACTATGGCGTTTGGGTGATAATTAAGCCTATACCAAGATTTGTTCTGCTGAAACGGGGAGTGCAATCCAATCGGGTTCATTATTATATATTCACAACAATATTATGTAAAATTCCTGGACAAATCTCCCTCCCTCCCTCCCTCCCTCCCTCCCTCCCTCCCTCCCTCCCTCCCTCCCTCCCTCCCTCCCTCCCTCCCTCCCTCCCTCCCTCCCTCCCTCCCTCCCTCCCTCCCTCCCTCCCTCCCTCCCTCCCTCCCTCCCTCCCTCCCTCCCTCCCTCCCTCCCTCCCTCCCTCCCTCCCTCCCTCCCTCCCTCCCTCCCTCCCTCCCTCCCTCCCTCCCTCCCTCCCTCCCTCCCTCCCTCCCTCCCTCCCTCCCTCCCTCCCTCCCTCCCTCCCTCCCTCCCTCCCTCCCTCCCTCCCTCCCTCCCTCCCTCCCTCCCTCCCTCCCTCCCTCCCTCCCTCCCTCCCTCCCTCCCTCCCTCCCTCCCTCCCTCCCTCCCTCCCTCCCTCCCTCCCTCCCTCCCTCCCTCCCTCCCTCCCTCCCTCCCTCCCTCCCTCCCTCCCTCCCTCCCTCCCTCCCTCCCTCCCTCCCTCCCTCCCTCCCTCCCTCCCTCCCTCCCTCCCTCCCTCCCTCCCTCCCTCCCTCCCTCCCTCCCTCCCTCCCTCCCTCCCTCCCTCCCTCCCTCCCTCCCTCCCTCCCTCCCTCCCTCCCTCCCTCCCTCCCTCCCTCCCTCCCTCCCTCCCTCCCTCCCTCCAACAGCCTATTAGTGGTGATGAAATAAGTCATCTGAAAGCAAAGTGGAGGCCAATTACTGCATGGATTGGAACATACCTATCAGCAGGCAGAGTACCCAGTTACCATATATTCAATAATGTTTGCCACGTTACAAGACAGATAACTTAAAAATGAAGGAATGTACAGCAATGCACATTGGGAATGCTGTTAGTATGAATCAATCCACACATCAGGTGATAGCATCTTGGACTGATGTTGCTACTTCTCAACACCCCTTACAGAACAGTAACACACACAGCACAGTGACACCAACCCATATGCATGTACCATTATTGCTCACAAATACTCATTTGCCTACATGTACACCCCGCTAAAATTAGAACTCATTTCCTCTATATGAAGGGACCCCTCCCCCCCCGCCCACCTTTACTGTGCTGAAGGTACATGTAAATGACTCTTAAAATAAGATGTTAGCCATTTTATTTATTTTTCAAATACAGCAGACTCAAAAGTGCCATTGGTGTGTGCATATAATAATGTACACCACCATAAGTGTTCTTTTTTCACAATTAAGTGCTATAGAAGGGTTATTAAATATGGTTACATAATTTGAGTTGTCTTTGCATCACTGGTTGATGAGTACAGAGTGTAGTTTTGAATGCTAAATCTTTTTGCCCATTTCATGTGCATGCATCGTCGAATATAAAATTTGAGAAATGTGGCTAACTAAGGATGCTGATATCTAATGTTTGAGCACACCAGGTAGAAATACTAAACATACAAACTCTAAAATAAGAGTGATTTTTATCAGCAGCATTGTCCAAGGTATCCTTCCAGTATCTGTATGCATCCACTTCAATTGCTCTGTACAGTAGTACATAAAGCATGGAGGCCATCAATTGGATAGAAGTGCTGACTTACTGAGCGCTTCTGTATATGTCGTATTTACAGGAGCATTGAGCAAATGTTGTTGCCAGCAGTAGCACAGACAAACAACTTACCTAAGTTTAGTATAACTATGACAAGTTCCATACACATGCATGCAAAATACTTACCCCCTGAGTTTTAGTAGACAATGATGGAGACCATTCAGTACCATGGCATTCATTGTAAGACAATATGAGAAAGCATGGAATGTTGCACTTACATTGCACTGGAGTGTGGTCATGTGGTCATCATGTCATGTGGGTATGTACAAGAAGATGTGACTATTCATAGGGCTAGCAATATAGTGATTTCACTTACGCGCTGTTTGAAGTCACAGATTTCAAATGTAAACATATATTACCAAGATGCATGGTTTAAAAAAAAAAAAAATGTTGACTCACAATCTGCATGCATTTTATAAATGTAAAAAAGGGAAGTGATGATGTAACCATGCACACTGTACCAGATGGTCCACTTACACACTGAAGAACATTGTGTGTCAAAAATATGCAAGGGAAAAGAGAAAGAATATGATTATTAACATTTTGTTATGGGTAGATGCATATCTGTGGTGTATGCATGTGTGTGTGTGTGTGTGTGTGTGTGTGTGTGTGTGTGTGTGTGTGTGTGTGTGTGTGTGTGTGTGTGTGTGTGTGTGTGTGTGTGTGTGTGTGTGTGTGTGTGTCAGTTTGTGTGTGTGTGTATGATTAAGTTATGTGATATATCAACTTACTCCCTTATGATTTGCCGGAGTTGGAGAACAGAGGGTGTATAGAAAAACGTATTTCGAAATTACGACCACGATGTTCAACTACTTACCAGCTGAAGATAAATAATAATGACGTATAAGATTAATAATAAAACCAATTAAAGCAAACATCTTACCGGCTGATCGTAAGATGCATTCCAACAGCAAGGTGTATGAAGTTAACTAATGCACTTCATAACGACCTTCACATGACTTACCCCTGTCTGCGTGTTTTCGTAAGAAATAAAATTGATCGAGAATAGCTAACTTATATAAAATATGAACTTACGCACTGCACAGCCACATGTACATTAAAAAAAAAAATTCAATACTCAGAACGGATACGTAACAATGTGTACTGACATACTTTCTATAATCATCATCCAGTGAAGAAAAGACGACTCCAAATGATGTAAACATATTTAATAGCACCTTTAACACTTACGATCTAGCGCGAGACGAGGGGACAATGACAATGTTTAATGATATATATGCACAAACCAGTGACACTTACTGTCTATTGTATTCGAAAAAATAATAATAACGATAATGACATTTTTTTTAGCCATAATTTGTTACACTTACAGTCTTGTATGTGTGGCATTGTTTTGTGAGCAGAATGGACCGGATGCATGGTTGCAGATGTATATAAGAGAATGCTTTGTGGGTCAAATGTATCACTACTAGTGCCACTTACGCCCTATACATAATAAGGTGAGAACCGTACGAGGAGAAGAGATAAATGATGTGAGTTATCAAAGATAATGGTGAAAGCGTACCATCTATCAGAAGAGCATCAGTATACATATATACCGGTGCGTATATAGAACGAAAAATAATTTAAAATATTCATGCACAAGAGATGATACACTTACGTACTACTTGGACAAGTAAATGTGGAGAGCCGTCGTCATGGATATATGTGGAATGACAGGAAATGTATAAAGCACGCACAGATCAGTTAATAACGATAGTCAGTAATCAATAAACTTACATTCTGCATGTATTTGCATTTCGCGAACAAAGGTATAGATAACACATTGCACGTATAAATCATACATATATATATTTTAATTTGAAACACAAACATGACTTACAAACTGCCTCATTGCAAGTGGATGCGCAAAACGAATACAAAATATAATGATGTAACAGATTAACATTGAAAAACAATATACTTACGCACTAATGTTGTTCGAATGCACGCAAATACAAAAAAAACGCATGACAACTCAATCAATGGATTATGCATGTATATAAATACTCACAGACTGCAGGCATATGATATGGTGTACGGAAGTCAGTAGCAAAGAGAAGAGGAAGATACATGCGTTTTAGCCACGTGCTAATAAGTCGCTATTTTTGACACTCACGCACTGCAGATTCGTAGGTCAGCGTGGGATGAAGAAGGATTAGTGGTCAAAATAACATACTGTTCATGTGACGGTCATCATTGTTATGTGGTATACTTACGCAAGTTGCTTCCTTTATAGTTCAAATTAGATGTATACATGTGTTAGATAAAGAGCACACACAACTGTATATGAAACACGAGAACTGTCTACATGTAACTTATACATAGACAACTGGTATACGGATAATTATGTTGCTAACACCAACTGCAGTCAAACCGCAATACGCTCGTCAGCAACCCACGCACTAAAACTAATTGCGTGCATGCAGCGTGCATGATTATTTCGGGGATGTGAAAGCATCGTAAATACGATTAGCAAAACACCAGATCCAATGTACCGTATAGAAACAGTAACGCTCGCTAGGCCTATAGAGCGTTAATTATTAGCGAGCGTTAAGCAGGGCATAAGACTCTGAGCGTCACTGAATCAGTGATATAGACGTAAATGATATTGTGGTCTGGCGACTCTGGCCGTCTGCTCGGCCAGAAAGCCGACATTTGCAAATATATCAGTCAATTTTATGGTTCTGCCCTCGGAACATGAGTAACTACCAAAAACCGACTATACATTTCCATAGTAAACCATATGATGGTGGACAATAAAGCGGTAATTAAAACCCACGTGCGCTTCACGTGATCATGAAAGAGCTACTTGCACTACTGACCTTCTCAACGAATTGATTTCCCTTCTGAACTGTGAACTTCTTAGCATCCTTGGCCCTCAGATAACTAGCCACCATCTCTGTGAAGGAAAAGCGAATAACCTACTGCATGATCCTTCTCGATGCTCAAATCCTTTGCGGATATATGTACACATGTACATATGCATGCGCAGTACCGTGTACGATGTCGTACAAGTCATCTTCTTCAACGGCCGTTTCCTCCTCAGTACGCTGCTCCTGTAAGACCTTCGTATGCATGCGGACGTTTAATCGATACAAAAATCGTACCATTTCAGTATCGTAGGCCTGAGGACGGGTCGCGGTCGCTATGACCAGCAAAGCAGCAAACAGTGCCAGTATTTTGAGCATTGCCATTGTCGATCGAGTCGCTTATAGTCTCCCTGGTGCGCAGAATGATAAACGAGCTTTCGGACTGGCGCTTTTATATGCACCGCTGCCCATAAAATTGTATTACGACCCCTTATAAGCTTATCGGGTCGTAATTCGATTAACACCATGCTCTTGCGGGCTGTTGTGTTTGTTTAATAATAATAATAATAATAATAATAATAATTCCAGGGCCATCATGGGCAGGGTAGTAGTTCTTTAGTGTGTAGTGTAGCCTGAGTTACTTGTGAGTCTTGTATGTAATGCATCATTTCATTTTAATTATATATATAATTTTATTATAATATTATAATAATTATGATTATATATATATATATAATAATTATAATATATAATAACCCCACTTAACAGCAAGCACAGTAAAAGAGGAAACATAAACAACAAAATGACAGAACAAAAGAATAAAATAAAAGTTTTAATCCGATTTCGGTAGGTAGGTTTCATTTTAATAACAATAATAATAATAGTCAATACCTCAAAGTCACTTGACCCTGGTGAGGGCAAATGTTCGAGCTCTGCTGTCCCGTCCAATGTCCTTTCAAGACACCTGTTAGATAGTGTGTTACCATAATTAGTTACGTTGTGTTTATTGCATAATAATCACAATAATAATATAAGTGGTGTATATGTGTACTTATAATTGTAATTTTTCAAAATAATAATAGTCTCTCAAAAAAAAAAAAAGTTCCATTATAAATCTTATCGTATTAAAACACTAGGGAATGCGGTTAACCTTAGTACCTTGTACCAGAATTATGCGGTTGTGTACGCTATGTTGTCGTGGCCATAATGTAACCCAATTAACTGGTTTTCCGCATATCTGTGGTATAAGTGTTGACTAATGACTAACCTCTTACATAGTGATTGATCGGCTTAGGGTTGCAGTTCGGGACTTCGGGTTATGATATGTCTATGACGTGGGATTTCCGGCAATTCATCCAAATCCCACAGGTATTGAGACGCTGGAATGGCTGGATATGTATCGGTAACCTCGCTGGTTTTTGGATGCGTATTGATATAATAATTATACGTGTCAGTCGGTGCGATATATGTAGCGTTTTGAACACATTCCTAAGTTTAGGGCAAATGCATGGTTAACGTTGAAATTACCCCGCATTATTGCTCTAAGCTTACCGCGCATACATTCCATGACTATGCGGTTGTGTAGGCCGTGGTTAGTCTTGTGGTGCGTGGGCTGGCTGACAAGCGCATAATTTGCATGCGTACAACTCAGGGCTAGGGCGCGGCACGACCAGGCATTATACTGGTACGTTATTTTAAAAAGATGGCTGAACAGAGTTTTATGTGAACCGGGCTTATACATATACATGTATCACTATGTACTAGTATACTGCTTCGTACGATGATGAGTCTGGGTACGAGACTACGTGGGACTAAGATCATTACTACGCTCAAATGCCTTGGGGTGCGTGCCAGCGTGGGGTCGGCTTAGTTGGGCGTAGCCCGACCTTTACGCGAAGGTCGGGCTACGCCCAACTAGGGTCGGCTGTAGACGGCGTGGGGTCGGCTGAAGACGGCGTGCATCCTCACATCATGCATACGTCAGTATATGATGACAACATATTTTATCTCTAATGACGACGACTCACAGCACTATATATACTGACGAATGAGTTAATTTCTGGTTTGTAAAAAGTCATTACGAATTGAGTTTCATTGCATCCCTCTATCAGGCTCCATGGGAATCCCGCTAGCTACGTAAATGATAATCGTGTAGGGCGGGGAGCATTTTACGGTACTTCACACATGAGGCGCATATGATCAGATTACGGCACTATACGCTCGGCCGGTTTGATGTTGTCGTAGAACTATACTATTCCGCAGAATTAATCGGTGGCATGCTCGGCCGGTTTGATGTTGTCGTGTGTGTATTTAGCGGAATTAATCAGTAGTGGCATGCAAGAAAATTAACGGGGGAGGGGTATTAACACACGGCAATACGTAGTCAGTACTCTGAACTTTTGTGCAGGCGTTAGTCACATCCTTGGAGGATGGGACACTTTCAATTGAGCTCTTTTACTTCTATAATGAGCTGTGAAATGTAATAGCAGTGATGGCCCGTGCTAGCTTAAACTGATAGCAACTTAGAGCATGGATATGATTCCAGATTGTTTGAATACAGGCATGAGATTAGACTGTGGTGCACGCGCATGCATGCATAGCTTTCGTTTGCGACATCCTACGTGTAGAGCAGCAGTTACTCTACAGACGATATCAGCGTGTGGGCAAATTTCTCAGATCCTTATCCCATCAGTTCAGTTTTGGCTCTGTTCGGAGAGCTGGTCAATTTCATTGCAGGGGTTATACATGTATTGCACAGCAAATTTCAAACCGATTAATTAAGCCTATATATGTATAGCTACGCAGCGGATATGTTGTGCATTAAACAATGACAGTTTACATAAAATTGCTTTGAATTCGATTTTGATCCATGCATGCATGATTTACTGATTTGTTAAGTAACAATACCACAGTCACGTCAATCTATATAGATTAACCTTTTTAATTTTTGCTTCATGCTTTGCCGAGAGATAATCCGCAGTGTTTCGCTGCATGCATGCTCGTAAGTATACGTGACATCATGCAGAGGCAGCGGAACGGTAAATGCATGATGTATAGTGACTATAAGCATTTGTAGCGTGCGCGCGTGTACATACAGGGTGTTTCACAATCAAGGAAAATTGTTTATAAATTAACCAAAAGCAGTTAAATGCTCCATTAACGTGAGCTTAAATGTTGATGTAAACAAAATAAATATTAAATTAATCATTAATTTAATAAAATCAAATATTTAAATTAACGAAAACGAATTCATAATTCCCGATAACACATAATTAAATCATACTGTTTTAGAGGCAGTCAAAGCTATAACATTCTCTTGAATTTTAAACATATCAACTTGGCTGAATTTATTAATAAATTCAAACTACTAAATCAAGATACAGTGGCCCTCAAAATCAAGTACATTGCGAAAATAAAAAATCAAGATTTCAACTGGAATAACTTCTAAATGGAAGCAGTTAAATAAGTACATTTTGCAGCTTTTAACTAACCCCCAAGCCTATATTTATTAACATAAATAAAATGAATAGGGGTATCGGGTCTTTGGGACTTTTATTAACCATTAAAGATTATAATAATTTTATTTCACCAGCATGTCTTCTTTTGCTGTTAAAACTTTTGACAACAACCAAAAGTTAATTAACTGCTTGTGGTTAATTTATAAACAATTTTCCTTGATTGTGAAACACCCTGTATATATAATATATACTATTATATTCATACTTTAAAAAAAAAAGGAACAAAGGAAAGATTATAATAACACACAAAACACATACAATACAGAAGCTACTAAAAGTGTAATAAATACAAAGAAACATGAGAAGCGGTGCTGAAATTCATTCTGGCAGGTATGGAAGCCCAGCTCCATCTTCAATCTCCATCCTTCTCCTCCATTTCACTCTACTGCCGTGAATGCACAGATTTGTAGCACAAAGGACAGCAAAATGCATTCTTGCACGCACATAGCCCAGCACTTCACTGTAAGACTTGTGCCAAATTTCAGCTACTTTTTCAGCCAAATGACGTATAAATGTCTTTGCCTCAAGACCCAGTGCCCCATCAGCTGTCACAACAAATGGTGTAAAAGATGCATTGATTGTTTCAGCAGCTTGTGAGTATTTGTGTTTCTTAGTGTGTTCAATCAAGGAAAGAACTGCACTCACATCACGATACAAGTAAGAATTCGCATCTGAATCTACTACTCGAACATCAAAAAAGTAGTAGCTTGAGGCTGCCATACACCACGAACAGAAAGATCAGCAACCAAAGCAGGAACCTTTTCATGGTCTTTGGGTTCTCTTACAACAGGGTCTCTCACAACATCTTTGTATGCAATTGAAGCCAAGTCACCAAGGGCATCCCTAATCTCATTGTGTCTTTGGATGACTAAACCTCCCTTTCTACAATCAAGGGCATGTCCAGTGCTGAACTGACTACCACAACCATCACATAGAGCTGGAAACATACATATTGTACATGTATTTCACGTCAAGTTATGCCATCAATACAAGACAACCACTATATACTTCTTAAAGGTCTCCAAAAGATTTGGGGGTGCTTCAGCACCCCCAAGCACCCCGTTGTCTGCGGCCTTGCCAGTGATATACAGATAAGTGGACATATTCAACTAACCCCTGCCCAGCACACGTTTTGTCAGATTGGTTTTACGTGTCAGTAGTAATGAAAGGGAATGGTCGCTCTTTAATTTGAGTCATGATATTAGGTAAGGAATAGACACATGTGTTGGATGAATATTGAGGTTGTACCTAATGCATACCCAAAAGCTATGGTTGCCATCATGTTTTGACTTTATATCTAGCCTACTTCTTCATTTCATTTCTCCCCCCCCCCCCCCCCCCAAAACAAAAGCACACACACACAAGCTGACCACCATGTATTGTGCACACTTGTACTGCCATGATTTTCACTCTTCTAATAGCCCCTATCATTGTCAAGTTGATTGCTCATCACTATGTATGTGGTATATCATGGATTCTTGTTTAAAAATAGACATGTCTACGTATTTAGTACATCTAGCTATATGGACTAGTAAATATCTTTGTAAATGTATAACAATGCAGTAGCATTCTCTGATATATTAAGTTGATCCTCCCTCTCTCTACCACTCCTTATTATGTCACTATATATGTCAAATCCAACTGACACTTTTGCTTGTCATCACGTAAGAGAACGTGGCTGTTACAGACACCTTGGACTCAATATTTAATTCAGTTCCTCTCCCCCCCCCCCCCCCCCCCCCCCTCCAAAAAAAAAACACAAGCTGACTGCATGGTAATGACCATCCCTACATCATTGCATGATAGAGAGGGTCTGAATGGGTTCAGCGATTTTTCACTCGAGCCATATTGAAACGTCCTGGTATACCATATATGGACTATGGTGACCACTTTGCAAACTTGGGATTAACAGTCCTTAGAGTACAAGAGAGTCTTCTATGATCGTATCATGTGTTGCAAGAATTTAGTTTTTACCATTGACAGTTTATTCACCAAACCGGTCAGGCCATATTCAATTCGAGGTCATTCTTGTATCCTGCAATCCAAACATCTACCCCATCATGCATTCTGAGCATATTTATTCACTGAACGTGTGATACCTATATGGAACCACTTACCCCAGGATATGTTGTCTCTTCATTGAACATTACAGTTTTTCATACCCAGTCAACCTAGTTCTGTTGACCTACCATTCTTTTGCATCTTATAGATTTAGGCAGTTTGTAAGTGCATTTACATGTCATGCCACTACTTGCATTTTGCATATGTATGTGTATGTATCTACGCAATCAAATCAAATTAAATCAATGTCCATAGCTACTTCACATACAGCCTTACTCCATACATGTAAATCAATAGTAGTTCCATCAAGGGGCAAGGTGGGAAATGGTACAATTTGTTCTGTTCCACTGATGCCAATAAAAGTTCTTGCTGCCAGTAAAATGTTTGAGTATAGCTGGATAAAATCATTAAGGCATTCCACCCTCCTGCCTCTCTTCCCCCTCCTGCTTCTCTTCCCCCTCCTGCCTCTCTTCCCCCTCCTGCCTCTCTTCCCCCTCCCGCCTCTCTTCCCCCTCCTGCCTCTGATCCCCCTCCTGCCTCTCTTCCCCCTCCTGCCTCTCTTCCCCCTCCTGCCTCTCTTCCCCCTCCTGCCTCTCTTCCCCCTCCTGCCTCTCTTCCCCCTCCTGCCTCTGATCCCCCTCCTGCCTCTCTTCCCCCTCCTGCCTCTCTTCCCCCTCCTGCCTCTAAAGTTTAATATCAGTTTGATAAATTCATCGTGCATGTGACCATATCGTATGAATCCTGTTTAAACCCAGCAGTTTGGGACATGACACCTCAAAATGCCATATGCACAACCTGTGGTTTAGAGCAGCCACTGCAGTTCTGTGTGGCAAGGAAGAAGGAATATTTCGTGGTAAGAAAGAACTTCTTACAAGACAAACTGAAGCCATGTTCATGAAGAAGAGAAAATTGCAAAGCTACATGCCCACAAATTGGCATAATGTATCAAAGCTACATACATGGTCAGAGATTGGTATAATGTTTAAAAGCTACATAACCACAATTGATATAACTTTTCAAATGTAGGTGGTGGTCATGTTCCAAACAAAATACTATAAACATGGGTTGGCAAGTTTGAATGCATGTTCACATAGAAGAGCAAATTACAAAGCTACATGCATGCACAGCCACAACTGAGTACAATACGTCCATGGTCACTGATTGGTATAATGTTTAGGTGGGTCCCAAATAAAATACCTTGGTCGTGTCCCAAATAAATGTAAACACCTATTTGATGCGAATCTATATAGGGTTGATAAGATTGAATGCCTTTAAGTTGGTTTTGAATCCTTAAGCCTTTGCCTGTTTCCAAGGAATGAGCTGTATCAATAGCCTGTGTGCACATCACACAATATACGTTTGGGGTTTACTGGTAGATAGATATTAAAATGGTGCATTGGCTGAGTTGATGCTCTACCAGGGTTGCTCTATATCGCTTAACCAGTAAACAAACCTTAAACCAATGTAGTGTGCATACAAAACCATGAAACAGTTTAACCATATTTGGTATATACACTATGTAGTCGACACCTCGGACCAAATTTTGGGTTGACATAGCAACCAACTTATCTTATGCATTAGCTGGACCACTTTGTCTTTCGTTGCTACGGCCATGTATTTACTTTCTACCGTATTTATTATGCTATGTTTTGTGACTTAAAAAGTGCGAAAGTTGCAGACCCCGGCCCAATGGAGGAGCTTTTTCCGCCCCCTCACCAGTCCAATCCTTAAAGGCTTCCGCCAGCCCTGTTGTAGATGGTGTGCCAGCGTGGGGTCGACTCGATACCCTCGATATCCTCATATCATGCATGCGACAGTATGACGACGACTAACACAGGCCCGTAGTCAGGGGGGTGCAAACGGGTGCAATTGCACCCCCCCCCCCCCCCCCCACTGGATGCGAGGTCCGCTTGGCAGACTATGAATATTATTCACTTTATGCAATCTACACATATTAATAAGAACTGCCATGTGCACGAGTGCATGTAAGAGCACTGGTACGGGATCAAATCAGGGCCAGCCGGTCAGGCATTCGGGCTATAGCTCGACCCTTTTTGCCCAAGGTCCACCTCGGAAAAGAAAATTGTGTGCATATACCCAGTATGGATAATTATATATCACATACAAGTCAGTTCTCAAGTACCCTCCCCCAACCATATGGCCTATGCACTCTACAATGTTTGGTGCGAAGGAAATAACTCATTGGCCACAATGGTTTCAAAAGTGGTCTTAAATCGACTAAGATGAAGGTCGTGATATGTATCTACACATTTAGTGTTCCGTTCCATCTGCGTAAAAGCTGACTTCAGCTGGTGACGAAGCATCTAACCGAAAGAATTTGATGACTGTGGCACGTGCGGTGTCTGAAGTTTATGGCAAGGCAAGGCCCAGCAACAGCTATAGGCCTGTAGGGTGGCCCCGAGATGAAGAGGTTCGGGAAAATAATAAGGGCATGGAACTAACTAGTAGCAGAGCGGAATAGTTTTTATACTGCATGTAGGTGGGTATGGGAGGGGCTGGGAACTAGGAGCGCTATATAGCTGTACATGTAAGCTCCTCCATCACAGCAGCTTTGCAACTTTTGCAATTTTTTTAGGTCTTGCAATTTTGTACTGAATTGCAAAATAAATTTGTGACACTTCAATCCTACGGCATTGCATGGCCAGATTTACTACTTTGTAATAATGAAAATGTGGTACCAGCCTTCCTTTACCAAGTAGTAAATAGTACTATGTAATAACGGCATTTGCTTTCATGTATTATGCATGCATGATTGCAATTGTGCATTGCCCCAGCAGCTTTGCATACAGCTTTTGAAATTTTTGTAATTTTATACTGATACAGTCAATTGCTAAATTTGCGACACTTCAATCCTTATGGCATTGGCCAGATTTACTATATGAACCAAATAATGAAAAGGTTGTACCAGTTTTCCTTTGTGGTAGTAAATAGGACTATTCTGGCAGTACAACTGAGAGGAAGACTTTACCATATTTGCTTTCATACAGTAATGTACATCAGATTCTGTACCATGAGCTGCCTTGAATTGTGCATTGCCCCAGCAACTTTGCAACTTTAGCAAAGTCTTGCAATTTTTTACTCAATTGCAAAAAATTTGTGACACTTCAATCCTACAGCATTGCATGGCCAGATTTATGACCCAAATAATGAAAATGTGGTACCAGCCTTCCTTTACCAAGTAGTAAATAGTACTATGTAGTAGAGGAAGACTATAACCACATTTGCATTCATGTACATCTGCATGTATGGTTAACTGCCGTGTGCTGTGCACGTGCATGCAGTTCTTGCATTGTGCATTGCCCCAGCAGCTTTGCATGCAGACTTTGCAATTTTGTATTCAGTCAATTGCAAAAAGCAATCGCGACACTTATTCTATACCGCATTTGGCTAGATTTCAGTACTACATTGTATGAACCAAATAATGAAAATGTGGTACCAGCCTTCCTTTGTGGTAGTAAATAGGACTATGTAGTAGAGGAAGACTTTAACCATACTTGCTTTCATACATCTGTAGTGTGAACTGCCTTGAATTGTGCATTGCCCTGGGCAACTATTGCAAATTTTTATGTCTTACATGCAATTTTGTATTCAAATGCAAAGGAATTCGCGACGCTTCATTCCTACGGCATTGGCCAGATTTACTTAATACTTAGAAGAAAATGTTATACCAGCCTATAGCTTCCTTTACCATGCAGTAAGTAGGAAAGAGGAAGACTTTATAACCACATTTGGTTTCATATATCTGCATGTAGTACGCTGTACACATACATGCAGTTCTTGCATTGCTATACATGTATTATCCTGGCTACACCACTGGTTGAGTCCATTTCTAACATGCTTTGCACCCCCCCAACACACAACCTGGCTACGGGCCTGCAGTAACAGCACTATTCTCGAGAATTTTGATGTGAGTTAATTTCTAATTTGTGAAAAGTCATTATGAATTGAGGGTTCATTGCATCCCTCTATCAGACTCTACGGGTATCAAGCTAGCTAGCTTTCTTGTACAACACGTAATCATTATCGTGTAGAACTCTTCAGAACAACCCTGAGGGTGGGGGAGTGGGGAGCACTTTACGGTACACCTCTCACTGGCCTGCTAATGTGAGTGTGCATGAATGCCTTTCACATATGCATATGATCAGATTACTGCACTATACGCTCGGCCGGTTTGTTGTTGTCATGTGTGTATTTCGCGGAATTAATCAGTGGCATTTTTACCCAGTCCGCTTAGTCTGTTGGCCGTCACATTCTTCTTGCTTTACTCTTTTGAAATAGAGCACTCCACAGTCGAACTTGAATTGAAGTTTTTGCATTGGCGCCTTAGATTGGCCTTATCTCCCTTCGAAATGCCCTTAGGATATTGGTTCATACGCAGGTAGTCCTCGACAACACTGATCATCCTTGTCCATGCTCACTTCAACAATGCAACTACACCGCGTGGCTTATCAGTGGAATTAACGTGGGGAGTCATATATGCCTAGGAGGAGTCATTTACAACATAGGCGTAAATGACCGCGGGAGTCATTTATGCCTCTGACAGGTGCTTGGGAGTTGGGGGGTGCTGAAGCACCCCCAAATCCTTTGGAGACCTTTAAAGTATATAGCGGTTTTCTTGTATTGAAATACATGTACAATTACATGTATGTTTGAAACTAGCTTTTTATATTGTATTATCATGCGCATTAATTTAATTGACTTCTCGGTTTATAACTGTTCTTTTGCTGTTCATTGCTCCATTCTACGTGTGTGCCTCCACAAAAAAGTGTGCTTAGGCTAGTATGGTGTGTTTTGATGTATCAGTTCAAAAGCCCTGCATGGACTAGGAATATAGAATGCGCTACCCCCACTCATATCACCAGCAATCAGATCAGTGCCAGCTCTAAGATGTTGCGGGGTCTGTTGCAATCCCATGCACAAACACACAACTATGGATGTGCACTGGTACTTTCTTGAATTAATGTGCTTCTATACATAGATGATCTTATATACATGTATACATACATGCATGTACTCAATGTGTCCTGCCATGCACTGACAGGGGGACACCGAATAAGCCCAAATTTGATTTCCTAATTGTACTTCTGGGTCACAACGCAACACGCATGGTACACTGCAAATAAGTTGGTTGCTAACCACATTCAGTTCAAATCAAGCTAGATCTTGTGGTTTTTACTGTATTTTGGTTTGATGTTTGATTTGAACAAGTCATTTAGGATTGGAAAAAAATAGTTTGCCAAATGCGATTTGAACATACAGTAGTATGATATGCTTTCCATCCCCCAGCATCCGTGATCCACCTCACCATGTCAGATATTGTTTACAGCTACCAAAGTATTTTTGGGACGTGACCATGTAGCTTTGAAATATTACACCAATTACATGAACTTGGCTTCAGTGTATGTCTAGTGTCATTCCACACATGAACAACAATTCATATTTAAGGTCAACTGCATGATCTCTACCTAAAATGAGAATTACAAAACCACAAACCAATATGTTACGTTTAGAATTGGAAATATTGGTTTGACATCTTAATTGGTTTGGTCTTCAGGCTATCCATGCTTTAAAAGAAAGCGTTTGGTCTGACAAATTTTGCAGTGTACCCATGTTCCAAGACTGAAGATGATAGCACTCTCTGCTTATATTGTGCTACGGCTGTTCAAAACCAAATACCAGTAACAGGGCAGCCTGTTCTCCTCAAATGGGTTCAACATAAACAGAAGTGCAAAAAAGCAGATGTACTTTGTCTTTCGTTGCTACGGCCCTGTATGTACTTTCTACCGTATTTATTATGCTATGTTTTGTGATTTAAAAAGTGCGAAAGTTGCAGACCCCGGCCCAATGGAGGAGCTTTTTCCGCCCCCTCACCAGTCCAATCCTTAAAGGCTTCCGCCAGCCCTGTTGTAGATGGTGTGCCAGCGTGGGGTCGACTCGATACCCTCGATATCCTCATATCATGCATGCGACAGTATGACGACGACTTATCCTCCTTTGCTTCCTCCCACCTTCCCTCCTCCTTACCCTCCTCCCCTACCCTCTTCGCCATCTATGCTCCCCTAATCCCAGGGCTGGGGGGGTCGATGGAGTCAAACAGCCTCCCTTCCATATTGAAGGTCACAAGTGACATGACCCGCTATGTTCCAATAATGAATTGTTATTTTGATAAATATTTGGTGCATGATTTCAATGGTACTTCTGTACTGACTATTTAATAGTACAATTTGTCTGCATTTAGAATAGGATCCCTCTAAGTATACTCACTCACACATATTCGCCCCCCCCCCCCCCCCCCTCCCCCCAGATATCTGGCTACGGCCCTGTATCCTCCCCCCTCTCTCCTTCCTCCATCCCTCCTACTTTGCTGGTGAACAGCCTCGTAACAGTACATAGCACTCTTCTCTCTTCCTCCTTACCTCAGGCCACTCCCTCATCATTTAACATGCTAGCTGAACTGGAAGCCATTTGGCGCAAGAGGGATGAAGCAGCACAGCAAACTGAAGCCCCAGTCGCTAGATACACATGCATGCAAAATACTTACTATCTAATCGACAGACCAGTCACTTCTCCAGTTATTATTCGCTTTGTATATGCAAGTGTGTGTGTGCATGTGTGTGTGCTAATTTGGACCTAAAGAACAGTCCACTGATTGCTCACAAATACTCATTTGCCTTCACCTCACTAAAATTAGAACTCATTTCCTCTATATGAAGGGATCCCCCCACCTTCACTGTGCTGAAGGTAAATGACCTTTAAAATAAGATGTTAGCCATTTTATTTATTTTTCAAATACAGCAGACTCAAAAGTGCCATTGGTGTGTGCATATAATAATGTACACCACCATAAGTGTTCTTTTTTCACAATTAAGTGCTATAGAAGGGTTATTAAATATGGTTACATAATTTGAGTTGTCTTTGCATCACTGGTTGATGAGTACAGAGTGTAGTTTTGAATGCTAAATCTTTTTGCCCATTTCATGTGCATGCATCGTCGAATATAAAATTTGAGAAATGTGGCTAACTAAGGATGCTGATATCTAATGTTTGAGCACACCAGGTAGAAATACTAAACATACAAACTCTAAAATAAGAGTGATTTTTATCAGCAGCATTGTCCAAGGTATCCTTCCAGTATCTGTATGCATCCACTTCAATTGCTCTGTACAGTAGTACATAAAGCATGGAGGCCATCAATTGGATAGAAGTGCTGACTTACTGAGCGCTTCTGTATATGTCGTATTTACAGGAGCATTGAGCAAATGTTGTTGCCAGCAGTAGCACAGACAAACAACTTACCTAAGTTTAGTATAACTATGACAAGTTCCATACACATGCATGCAAAATACTTACCCCCTGAGTTTTAGTAGACAATGATGGAGACCATTCAGTACCATGGCATTCATTGTAAGACAATATGAGAAAGCATGGAATGTTGCACTTACATTGCACTGGAGTGTGGTCATGTGGTCATCATGTCATGTGGTCATCATGTCATGTGGGTATGTACAAGAATATGTGATTATTCATAGGGTTAGCACTATAGTGATTCCACTTACGCGCTGTTTGAAGTCACAGATTTCAAATGTAAATATATATTACCAAGATGGTTTTAAAAAATAGAAATATGTTGACTCACAATCTGCATACATTTTATAAATGTAAAAAAGGGAAGTGATGATGTAACCATGCACACTATACCAGATAGTCCACTTACACACTGAAGAAGATTGTGTGTCAAAAATTTGCAACGGAAAAGAGAAAGAAAATAATGATTATTAACTCTTCGTTATGAGTACATGCATATCTGTGGTGTATGCATGTGTGTGTGAGTGTGTGTGTGTGTGTGTGTGTGTGTGTGTGTGTGTGTGTGTGTGTGTGTGTGTGTGTGTGTGTGTGTGTGTGTGTGTGTGCGTGAGTGTGTGTGTGCGTGAGTTTGTGTGCGTGCGTGTGTGATTAAGTTATGTGATATATCAACTTACTCCCTTATGATTTGCCAGTGTTGGAGAACAGAGGGTGTATACAAAAACGTATTTCGAAATTACGACCACGATGTTCGACTACTTACCGCCTGAAGATGAATAAAAATAACGTATAAGATTAATAATAAAACCAATTGGGTCACTACATTGGTGTCAGAAGTGGGATGTTTTCAGGCGCCAAGCCTGGGACACTACACAATTAAAGCAAACATCTTACCGGCTGATCGTAAGATCCATTCCAACAGCAAAGTGTATAAAGTTAACTAATGCACTTCGTAACGACCTTCACATGACTTACCTTCTGCGTGTTTTCATAAGAAGTAAAATTGAACGAGAATAGCCAACTTATATAAATATTAGCTTTTAATGTTTGAATGGGAACTTACGCACTGCTCGTTGAAGAACGGCCGCATGTACATAAATAAATAAAATATTCAATACTCAGAACGGATACGTAACAATATGTACTGGCATACTCTCTATAATCATCATCCAGTGAAGAAAAGACGACTCCAAATTATGTAAACATATTTAATAGCACCTTTAACACTTACGATCTAGCGCGAGGCGAGGGGACGTGCAAAGACAAGGTCTAATGATATATATGCACAAACCAGTGACACTTACTTGCTATTGTATTCGAAAAAATAAAATAAAAATAGCGATAATGACATCTTTTTTTAAGCCATAATTTGTTACACTTACATCCTGTATGCAGTGGCATTGTTTTCGTGAGCAGAATGAACCGGATGCATGGTTGCAAATGTATATAAGAGAATGCTTTGTGGGTCAAATGTATCACTACTAGTGCCACTTACGCCCTATACATAATAAGGTGAGAACCGTACGAGGAGAAGAGATAAATGATGTGAGTTATCAAAGATAATGATGAAAACGCACCAGCTATCAGAAGAGCATCAGTATACATATATACCGGTGTATAGAGAACGAAAAATAATTTAAAATATTTATGCACAAGAGATGTTACACTTACATACTACGTGGACAGGTTAATGTTGAGAGCCGTCGTCATAGCATGCACAGACCAGTTAATGACTAATGACGCTTCCAGTAATGAATAAACTTACAACCTGCATTTGCATTTCGCGAACAAAGATAGACGTATAACAAATGCACCCATAAATCAAATTTCAAAAACATAACTTACAAACTGCCGCATTGCAAGTGGATGCGTAAAACATAATGACGTAACTGATCGTGATTAACATTAAAAACCAATATACTTACGCACTAATGTTGTTCGAATGCACGCAAATACCAAGAAAGAGGCATGACAACTCAATCAATGGATTATGTATATGTACTCACAGACTGCAGGCATATGATATGGTGTACGGAAGTCAGTAGCAAAGAGAAGGAAAAGATACATACATGCACGTGTTAATAAGTTGCTATTTTGACACTCACGCACTGCACATTCGTAGGTCAGCGCGGGATGAAGAAGGATTAGTGGTCAAAATAACATGTGACGGCCGTCATTGTTATGTGGTATACTTACGCAAGTTGCTTCCTTTATAGTTCAAATTAGATGTATACATGTGTTAGATAAAGAGCACACACAACTGTATATGAAACACGAGAACTGTCTACATGTAACTTATACAAAGATGCAGCTGGTATATACGGATAATAATGTCACCAATACTATAACTGAAGTCAAACCGCAATACGCTCGTCAGCCATGCAGCCCAAGCACTAAAACAACAACATTAATTGCTTGCAGCGTGCATTATTGCGACCGCAAGCAAAACCGTATATAATTATAATATTTCGGGAATGATTCCATAGAATCTGTGAAAGCATCGTGAATACGATTAGCAAAACACCAGACAAGAGCGAAAAGTCACATTCGCAAGAGCGAAAAATAAGGCATATTCATCGTGGAGTTAGGAGAGCTGTTTGTCGCTTTCATCAGTAAAATTCATTTGTTGAAGGCCGGTCCAGATAGATCGATATCGATAGATGAAAGCGCGGTATATGGTCGCGCTAAGTATACTAACAGCTTTCCCATCTCCACGATGAATATGCCTTATTTTTCGCTCTTGCGACGTGTGATTTTTCGCTCTTGCGAGCCGGCACTGTATATTGCCAATGTACCGTATAGAAACAATAACGCCCGCTAGAGCGTTAGTTATTAGCGAGCGTTATGGTGCTACTGACCTTCTCAACGAATTGATTTCCATTCTGAACTGTGAGCTTCTTAGTATCCTTGGCCCTCAGATAACTAGCCACCATCTCTGTGAAGGAAAAAAGAATGACCTACTGCCCTTCTCTATCCACTATAATATTTCCACATCTTTATATCATATACATGTATGGATATATATATATATATATTATATAATAATATATATATATATATGTGCAATGATTTTATATGCACCGCTGCCATAATTATGTATAAAATGTATGCTTTTCATGGAATTCACAGGTGGGACTTAGTCTCGTACCCAGACTCGGTATACTTGACGCAAGAGCCCGCGATGCTAATACTGAGAAACGATGCAAGGTAGCAGCTATAAACCACACCTAAACCGCGCCCGATACTTGTACGTTAAGATGGCCAAGTCCAGTGCAGTTTTTAGTTTTTTTTTTTTTTTTTTTTTTTGTTTTTTCATATCCAAAAATGACCCATTGCGTCATCTGCCAGAATAATTCAATATTTCTGGATATGTGTCTGGGTACGAGACTACAAGACTAGGCGGGCTATCTTAATTGGGGTGCGGGGTCGGCTGTAGACGGCGTACCAGAGTGGGGTCGACTCGATACCCTCGATATCCTCACATCATGCATACGTCAGTACGGCGACGACTAACCACGGTGGTCTGCTCTCATTGAACGCGTGGAAACTAAGCCCTACGCCCCGAAAAATTGAAATGGTTACGTACACCCATAGCAACGAACCTGACAACCGATGCCTTTTAGAACCAGCTGTGCACGGGGTACATAAAACGTAATCAACACCTAAAAGCCATACTAGCAGTGATAAACACCTTTGAACTATATTGTAAGCAAAAATCACGTGGCCTGGTGTTGCCAACTGTCGGCTCGGGTACTTCAAATCTATCGACTTACGCACGGCGATCACCGACTACATGTGTTCAAAAAACTACAACGACGCTCGGTGACTGAATTGGAACATGCCAAAGCTATCACGGTAAAGTTAGTTGTTTGTACTGTCGTTTTTTGGTACAGGTTAGTGGCAACGCATTTTCTGAAGTAGATTTCTAGCCTTTGAAAATCCACCATTTTGGTGTCTTTTTGGGGGTGGGGGAATTAATATTTGCGCAATGAAGTGGGTTTTAACAGAGCGTTTAAAATATAGCCTTACATTTCTTTTGGTCTAAATTTGACTCCATGCTCGTATGTAAATAGATTGAGCTTGAACTGAATTATTATTTATTCTTTACTCTCTTGGCTGGAGGGGGGATGGCAGCTACCAATTGTGGCTCAATACTTAGTTAAGTGTTCTTGTACAATGTTCTGCATGTGGTTGTGGATTGGAGCAAATGTCAAGCCAAGAATTTTGCATGAATTGACTTGGCCCCTGAAAAGGGGGCTGTTTCTCCTTTGGGGTTATCGCCAACAATTTGGCTGAATATGTAGTGCATCCTTTCCTCACCAGCTAGACAGATTCCTGATGATTTGAGCCACCTGAAACATCAGTGAGTTAGAATTGAGCCTTTGCTGTATGTTGTGACACACCGCCTTAGAAGCCTCAGTGTATTCCAAGGTATGGCAAGCCCAGCCTTAATCGCCGGCAATACATGTACCTGAACTTTAGTCCATGA
Organism: Spongilla lacustris; assembly: GCA_949361645.1. Taxonomy (NCBI): domain Eukaryota; kingdom Metazoa; phylum Porifera; class Demospongiae; order Spongillida; family Spongillidae; genus Spongilla; species Spongilla lacustris. The sequence continues at coordinate 1,378,349 of OX442429.1, read as the reverse complement.
TGAGTAGGCAGCTGTAGTTTAGCTCTGGTGACATGCACGAATGTCATTGGCAGAAGTGAGTGTATATATTATGTAACCTCTGTACAAGTCATTGACATTCACTTAACTGCTTCCCCTGTAGCAAGTTGTATGATGGCTTTGTCAGGACTAGCTGGTAGAGATTACCCTCTTCAGCAAACCCGCTGCTTGCTTCTCCTCCTCAGGTGTAAGTGTTGGTGCACACTCATGCTCTTCATAGTCACCATCCTTAATATCCCTGCTGCAGTCTGTATACAGTACTCCAGAACATCTGACAGCAGCAGCATTATCACACTTGATGATAGTCTGACTAGGGGATCATCCTGGTGACCGTCCTCTGAGCAGCAGGGGATTTTCCTCTGGGAAGCAGGGGATCATCCTCTGAGCAGCAGGGGACCATCCTCTGAGTAGCAGGGGATCATCCTCGGAGCAGCAGGGGATCATCCTCTGAGCAGCAGGGGACCATCCTCTGATCAGCAGGGGACCGTCCTCTGAGCAGCATGGGACTGTCCTCTGAGCGGCAGGGGATCATCCTCTGAGCAGCAGGAGATCATCCTCGGAGCAGCAGGGGATCATCCTCTGAGCAGCAGGGGACCATCCTCTGATCAGCAGGGGACCATCCTCTGATCAGCAGGGGACTGTCCTCTGAGCAGCAGGGGATCATCCTCTGAGCAACAGGGGATCATCCTCTGGGCAGCATGGGACCATCCTCTGAGCAGCAGGGGACTGTCCTCTGAGCAGCAGGGGGCCATCCTTTGAGCAGCATGGGACCATCCTCTGATCAGCAGGGGACCGTCCTCTGAGCAGCATGGGACTGTCCTCTGAGCAGCAGGGGATCATACTCTGAGCAGCAGGAGATCATCCTCTGAGTAGCAGTGGATCATCCTCTGATCAGCAGGGAACCATCCTCTGAGCAGCAGGGGATCATCCTCTGGGCAGCATGGGACCATCCTCTGGGCAGCATGGGACCATCCTCTGGGCAGCATGGGACCATTACTGAGCAACATGAGACCATCTCTGAGCAGCAGAGGACTATCCGTCCTCTGAGCAGCATGGATGGTTCACAGCATCATATGCTGCTATCCACTCCCGGAGGCATTTGGAGCACACCAGTGCACCACACAGCAGCTCCAGTGGCTGTGAGAGGGTGTTGGAGCACAGTGCACACTTCAGCTCCTTTAGCATTGATAGGTTGTTAGCTCTTGCCAAAGGTGGGCTAGGCTCACTATGGAGAACTAGAGGAGGGGCAATCTTCTCAAGATGACCTCTTATGATGTCATATGTTTACTTGTTTTGCCACTCAAATAGCATCACTACACATTTGTGATGCACTCACTTTGTGATGGCACAGATGGTTCTCTACATACCCAGCTTACATTGCATGCAGAACATCTCAGGGTTACATCATCCCCAGATGTGTCAAATGTCAAAATCTATTTTCAGCTCAGCTGAGAATGCTATGCACTCAGAGCTGGTTCTTTTCTTTGCCCTGTACTTTGTTAGCCTCTGCCCACACACTCTGCAATGTATGGAAATTGTAATCCATACCTACAATGTATAGGGCAAAACCACAACGTACGTCAATTATTCATGCAATACGCTCAGCTTGTTCGTGGTGACAGAAAATGCGTTGCCACTTCAGGTTAGTAAATTCTGGTAGCCACATGCCTCCTGAGCATCGCTGTAGTACTCATACCTTCCAGTTCAGTCACCAAAGGCTACGTCGTCGCATTTAGTAACGCCCTCCTTCTAAATACGTATCGCGTGACCTTGCTAAACGGTATGCGCATGCTATCTATGTGGAATTTCAATTGTGCGCATTGACTGGACATGACAGGAAAAGGAATGCAGTGTTTGAGTTCGTTTTCACTTTTTGATTTGCTATTTCTGGTGAGTTATGGTTTGCTATTAAACATCAGATGTCTATAATGAGCCATCAGTTAAGAAATATATGGTAATACCGTAAATGATCTAATTATTGACTTAGTTTCCAGCCGCATACAACCGTGTAACATCATTGCAACAACGACAACATCCTTGCGCAGCGCCTCTAATCTCGAGAATTTTGATGTCCGCATTCAAATTGTGAGAAGTCATTACGAATTGAGGGTTCATTGCATCCCTCTATCAGGCTCTACGGGTATCAAGCTAGCTAGCTTTCTTGTATAACACGTATTTATTATCGTGTAGAACTCTTCAGAACAACCCTGAGGGTGGGGGAGTGGGGAGCACTTTACGGTACACCTCCCACTAGCCCGCTAATGTGAGTGTGCATGAATACTTTTCACACATGCATATGATCAGATTACTGCACTATACGCTCGGCCGGTTTGTTGTCGTATTTCGCGGAATTAATCAAACGGGGGAGGGATGTTAACACACGGCTTCAACGATGCATGGTGTTCAGCTGTGGTTGGTTTCTCCTTCGCCATGCGTCATGCGCTACAGACGCGTAGGAAGCTACCTTAATTCCTACGCGTCTGTAGCGCTGCTAGCGCATGACGCATTCCATTTTTAAATTTTAATTTTTATAAAATATATATAATTTATATGGAATTCGGCGTGAGCACTTAGCGGTCGTTTAAGGCGTTTTGTAGTAATACACGTGGGACTATGTACTTTGCAATTTAATTGCCACGCGGCTATGTCTAATGTGATGGTGAGATTAGTTGATAAAATCACACCACCCTGTATTCTACTAAGGGCAACGCCTCCCAGCTAAACGCGCGGCATTGAATCCTTTAGGCTAAAAACACGCTGAGATCAACAATGGTGCAGGAAAGACTCGAAGGTTCGCTAGTCTCGACCCCAGAGCCTTATTCCCTCAGCTGCGGGTCCGGTTGGAAGGGAACAACTCTTTGGTTTGTGCCGTATTGTGCGTTAAAAGCCAGGAGAGCAAAGCCGCAGGTTGCAAGGGTTTGTTTTTTTTTCCCTGGTGTCTCGGTCCCATACCTGTATTATTACTTCCTACGATCTCATGATTTATCTACAAGACCAATTAGCGTATTAGCTACTATACATGCACCTACATGTATGACGTATTTACATGTAGGGCTCTATTTTTAATGGCGGCTGGGGCCAATGGGGAACTCCAGTAGCGGATCCAGGGGGGGGGGGGGCACAACGGGCCCGTGCCCCCCCCCCCCCCCCCCCCCCCCCCGAGGGTCCCGCCCCTACGTATACACGTACATGTACGACTATGTGTACGCGAACATATGCAAACGCAGCGCAGAGATATAGCTACGGCAGAACTGGCCTATACGTACGCCTACGTACATAATGATACATGGGTCAGGGCCAATGATTGTTTTTATCGCGTGACGTAATAGCATTTGGCTCTACAATAGAAGTACAGGCAGAGATCATTAGCCGGCCGTTTAGCGTATGTTATTCAATTTTCCCTCTAGAGAGCATATCGAAAAGTACCAAAAACCGAGCATAACCCCAAAATTAGCCCATATATTTCCGTGGAGGCAAACAAAGCAATTAACGCCCACGCGTCATGTGACCATATGAAAAAGGCAGTATTTCAATATTTTCTAAACGAATAAACGGTGAGTTCAACTTCAGGACATGTGCTATCAACGGCGATGCATCGGCGCATTGAACATATAGCGGCTGAGCTCTTGATCTGTCGCTCCCCAGCCTCGATCAGTAATTACATTTTTAGTGCAGTTTTTACACCGTGTAGAAGTTAGCCCCACATTCCTCAGCCGCACATTCCTGCGGAATAATTACTTTGAGATGAATACGTTTAGCCGTACGGCTAAGCAAAACATGAATTTCATTGTCGCGTAAAACTAAATAAGTACAGGGTGATCCAAAAGTCGCGCAAAATGTTTGAATTGCTATAACTCCAGAACTGAACATTGTAAAATTATGCTGTTTGAAGCAGGGCTGCCGTAGGCCAGCCGGCCTGTCAGGCCGGCCTGACAGGCCAGAGCCTTGGCCTGACCTGTCAGGCCGGACCCCTGGCCTGTCAGGCCGGACCACGCCCACTCCATGTAATGCCCACTCCATGTATTATATACAGCACTGCATCATGCATATGATGAAATAAACATTATTAGTGTATTGATTGAGAAATGACTGTATAATCATACTAACTGAGTAACGGATCAATGTGAATACATATGGAACAGTTTTGTAATTCATAGCAGGCACATGCAGTTGCTTATTTCTTTCGAAGCATCCATGCATTGTGCTTTAGCATGATTGATGCCTCCAGTCGTTGGGGAAGTAGGCTCCATCGCTGACGATCCTGGATCAACTTGGCTCTTGAGAATACTCTCTCTGATGGGGTGGATGACGCTGGAATAGCCAGGTACTTTCGAGCAAGCTTGCCAATGGTGGGAAATTGTGTGCAGTGTATTTTCCACCATTCCAATGGATCTAATGAGGCCATGACATCTGAGAGTCGAAGCCAAGCATCATACTTCTCCTGAACTGTGTTGCGAAGACTGCTGCTACTCACAGTTGGTTGTTCATCATTAACCACAGATTCATTAGATTCTTCTTCATAATCATTTAAAAAATCACAGTCTTCAAATCTTCTGCGTTTAGTGGACTTTGGCACAATGGATTCATCATCAGCTTCAGATGAAATCCCTGCTACAGCAAACATCTCCACCAACAGTTGTTGTCTAATGGTGCACTGTATTGAAGATGGCAGCCACTCTAAACTTCTGTACCTTGGATCCACAACTGCAGCCATTCCAAGAAGAATACTGCCTATATCCCATCGCCTTTTCATGTCAGCCAGGACAAAGTCTCGCATACATAACACTGCTTTGGGAAGCTGAGCCCAGGTCTTGCCCAAGCCCCATGATTGTGGTGGTTTTGGCCTGCTCAAGTACAACATGAGCTGTGATAACTTCATGGACAAACTACCAAGTGTTGGGTACTTTTCACCTTGAAGAAAATCAGTGACAACTTGAAATGGCTTCATGAAGTGGCACAGCAACAACTGAGCAGTCATCATCAGTAGGCCCATCTAGACCAAGTTCGTCGATCATTTTACGTAGGGGGACTTCAAGAAGAACACAGCGTGCTAGCATGTAGAATGTTGAGTTCCACCTTGTTACCACATCTTTGATCAGCTTAAGGGTATGGCTACGTGGAGTTGGAGCATCACTGGATGTAGCTGCCAGATCATCATTAGAAGATTCATCATCAGGCTCCACTTCTACCAAGATGTTACTAATTGGTCCTCCAGACTGAGCACTTCTAAGATTTTCTGTCAGCAAAGGGGAAGCATGGATTTTATTAACCAACTTCCGATACATTCCAACCAATTCACTCGTTGCATTTGTTGCAGCGGAGCCATTTATAGGCTTTGGTGGATCGATGTGATTCTTGATGGTTAGCTGGAGAGTGTGACAAGCACATCGCACATGTTCTTCGCAAATCCCATCCTCCAACAACTCTTTCATAGCAGCAACAAAGTTCGCACCATTATCTGTTGAAATTGCATCTAGCCTATCATCTAAAGTGTATTTGATACCAAGTTGCTGCACTAATGTTGCAATCTCCTCTGCCGTATGGGACACATTACTAATACTCACAGCTAAGACAGCTGAGAGCAACTCCCACTCTGAACTAATCCAGTGTCCGGTGATGGCAACATATGAATCCCCTGTTGGCATCTTTGCAGCATCAGTGGTAAGTGAAACAGAGCTGGATTGCTTCAACATGTCCTTTAGCTTCATCATCATTTCTTCATACAACTCATCTATCATTGAGGTAACCTTCGTCCTTCCAGGCATCTTAAAGGATCCTCTTGAGATGCATGCAACAAACTTACTGAATGTTAGACTGTCAGCAAGAACTGGGGGGAGCAAATTTTCACACCAGGCATGTGTCAACAGTTTCATGGCTTCGTCATGCTCAGCTTTAGTAAGAGAAGGGACTTGCGATGTGAAGTACTGCTCAAGCTGCGATTTCTTGGCAGTCGAAATTGTTTTCTCTTTTTTTGAACAAACCGCCACTGCTGAGCCGTCGGCATTTGTCACTGGGCTCACTTCACTCACTTTGTCCTTGTGATTTCGTTCTATGTGTCTGGACATAGTCGAGTGTTCCCTGGCAAACTGTTTGTGACAGTAATCACACCAAACTTTGTTCGCGTACTCCTTTGATCTATGTATCTTGAAGTGCGACCAGACAAAGGATGCTGCACTACTAAGCCTCATTGGGGTGAATCTTACTAATTCCTCGGAATTGTATTCCCACAGATCCGGGTTTGGAGTAGTAGGCTTGAGCCGTTCAGCTGAAGGTGTAGAAACCGATCCATGCGGCGGTGGTATTTCGGTGATTGACATCGTTGTCGTGATCGTACTCGTACGCGCGCAAGGGTAATTAATTAAACTATTGATAATTAATGATAACTAATATTTAATTGCAATAATTTTTAATAACTCGGCCTACCAGGCCGACCTGTTAGGCCGGGCTGGCAGGCCGGCCGGCCTCAGGCCAGACCCCTTGCCGGCCTACGGCAGCCCTGGTTTGAAGTAAAATCATGCCAATGACTAACTTAAAGCTATTAATATGTAGTTATTATTAAATTTATTTAATACATGCCAATGCATTGATCAACAAGCAACAACCCCCAGAGAGTGCGTAAAAATTAATTTTTATAGCCATTAATATTACTTATCACGTGATCTACCTTATCTAAGGTTTTTGCGGGAAAACCCCCGCTCAAAGTCAAGCTATAGCATATAAATCACCAATATCGCGGTAAATCTTTGCAAAGGAGCATCCAATAATCGTGCCAATAAACAGTTTACCATCTTGCCTGGTGCCTAACGAAGCCAAATGTTTAAAACGGAATTGATTAATTTCCGTTAATTGGACTTGTGAAAAGCAGAGTTTGAATTATTAGACCCGTAGAGGAAGTCATACTCTAATTGTGGAACTAACAATTGCATTGATTCGTGTTTTGGAAGCAGAGTTTAAAGCTGTTGAAGTTAGGCAGCGCTTACGCATGCGCGGTATCCATATAAAATAATGTTAGGTCCGAGAACGAGAGTTCCTCACGTGAACAAAATTGAATAATTATCGCATTCACGTGATACATTGCCACAACACAGCCCCACCCTCCTAAACTTTGCATCTCTGCAACATCATATTGCGGGCACTTTGCATTCACCTATCCGAATAGTCATCGTGGCCCATGCAGATGCAGGAGCAAATATTGTAAAACCCAGTGTTTTTACCATCAATGACCCCAAGCCGTTAAATAAGTTGTTTCCCAGGCAGTGCTTCAGTGCTTTAAAAACACAGCATCTTTATAGAACCCAAATCATGCCATACCGCGCCGTTTGTAACAGCAGTAACGGTTTTAATAACAAACCAAACTCGGTGGGCATCATTTCAATTCGATCCATCGATCCGGCAAGTACGCGCGTACAGCACTGCAGCTACACGGGTGCATGTAACCACGTAGAGCAGAACGTGATTCATCAAAGACGCTATGGTATACGCGAATAGGTAAGCATCGGTTCAGAATGTAAGCCTACGTACTACGCACGGCGCATTAGTTTCCTGTTACAGACAGTATTCAGAGAAAACAGCGTCGTTTCGAGCAGAACCAACCCAACAACATGCAAATCGCTGAAACAGCTCGCACTGTAACGTCCCATCACGCTAAGGTACGTGTGCCTCAGGGGAGCAAGAGCCAATGAAGACTCCCAATGGTGCACACATTATTAATTAAGAGATGACCCAATGACATTAAAGGGGGTTCCAATGGTTCACCCATTAGAGGGGTCCCAATGGTCTGGACATCAAAGGAAATAAGAGGGTCTCTATCTCTTAGGTAGGACAGTGTCCATTGTCACAGAATGTGCATAGGGTGACTGCAGATGGAGCGAATGTGCTTCCACTGTATGCCTTGTTGACATGTCTACAGGAATGGTAGGGGTGGTTAGAAAAATTCTTAGCTGGTACCGCACTAGTGAGAAATGTGTGCGGAACACCCCTGGTGTATTATTGGTGTAATTTCTGGGACACTCTCAAGTGTCACAGCATGCATAGGGTGACTGCAGATGGAGCGCATGTTCTTCCACTGCATACCTTGTTGATACATGTATAGGGAGGGTAGGGGTGGTTAGAAAATGTTTAGCTGAGTCCCCACTAGTGAGACATGTGTGTGGTACACCACTGTTGAGTTGGTGTAATTTCTGGGACACTGTCAAGTGTCACATAATGCATAGGTTGACTGCAGAATGGAGCAAATGTGTTTCCACTGGATGCCTTGTTGAGCCATGTACAGGAAGGTTAGGGGTGGTTAGAAAAATGTTTAGCTGAGTCCCCACTAGTGAGACATGTGTGATGAACACCCCTGGTGTATGTTTGTAATTTCTGGAACACTATCAAGTGTCACAGAATGCATAGAGTCACTGCAGAATGGAGCGAATGTGTGTCCAGTACATACCTTGTTAAGCCATGTACAGGAAGGGTAGGGGTGGTTAGAAAAATGTTTAGCTGAGTCCCCACTAATGAGACATGTGTGCGGAAGACCCCTGGTGTATGTTTGTAATTTCTGGGACTCTATCAAGTGTCACAGAATGCGTAGCATGACTGCAGATGGAGTGAATGCACTTCCACTGCATGCCTTGTTGACACATGTATAGGGAGGGTAGGGGTGGTTAGAAAAATGTTTAGCTGAGTCTCCACTAGTGAGACATGTGTGGGGAACACCCCTGGTGTATTTTTGTAATTTCTGGGACACTATCAAGTGTCACAAAATGCATAAGGTGACTGCAGATGGAGCAAATGTGCTTCCACTGCATGCCTTGTTGACACATTTACAGGAAGGGTAGGGGTGGTTAGAAAAATGTTTAGCTGAGTCCCCACTAGTGAGACATGTGTGATTAACACCCCTGGTGTATGTTTGTAATTTCTGGGACTCTATCAAGTGTCACAGAATGCATAGGTTGACTGCAGATGGAGCGAATGTGCTTCCACTGCATGCCATGTTGACACATGTATAGGGAGGGTAGGGGTGAATAGAAAAATGTTTAGCTGAGTCCCCACTAGTGAAACATGTGTGTGGTACACCAATGTTGAGTTGGTGTAATTTCTGGGACACTGTCAAGTGTCACATAATGCATTGGGTGACTGCTGATGTGCTTCCACTGCATACCTTGTTGACACATTTACAGGAAGGGTAGTGGTTGTTTGAAAAATGTTTAGCTGAGTCCACACTAGTGAGACATGTGTGGGGAAGACCCCTGGTGTATTTTTGTAAATTCTGGGACTCTATCAAGTGTCACAGAATGCATAGAGTCACTGCAGAATGGAGCAAATGTGTGTCCAGTACATATCTTGTTAAGCCATGTACAGGAAGGGTAGGGGTGGTTAGAAAAATGTTTAGCTGAGTCCCCACTAGTGAAACATGTGTGGGGAAGATCCCTGGTGTATGCTTGTAATTTCTGGGACTCTATCAAGTGTCACAGAATGCATAGGATGACTGCAGATGGAGTGAATGCACTTCCAATGCATGCCTTGTTGACACATGTATAGGGAGGGTAGGGGTGGTTAGAAAAATGTTTAGCTGAGTCCCCACTAGTGAGACATGTGTGTGGTATACCACTGTTGAGTTGGTGTAATTTCTGGGACACTGTCAAGTGTCACAGAATGCATAGAGTGGCTGCAGAATTGAGCAAATGTGTTTCCACTGCATGCCTTGTTGAGCCGTGTACAAGAAGGGTAGGGGTGGTTAGAAAAGTGTTTAGTTGAGTCCCCACTAAGGAGACATGTGTGGGGAACACCCCTGGTGTATTTTTGTAATTTCTGGGACACTATCTAGTGTCACAGAATGCATATAGTGACTGCAGATGTTCTTCCACAGCATGCCTTGTTGACACATGTATAGGGAGGGTAGGGGTGGTTAGAAAATTGTTTAGTTGAGTCCCCACTAGTAAGACAAGTGTGTGATACGCCACTGTTGAGTTGGTATACTTTCTGGGACACTGTCAAGGCATTGGGTGACTGCAGAATAGAGCAAATATGTTTCTACTGCATGCCTTGTTGAGCCATGTACAGGAAGGGTAGGGGTGGTAAGAAAAATGTTTAGCTGAGTCCTTAATCTGTGGGGAACACCCCTTGTGTATTTTTGTAATTTCTGGGACTCTATCAAGTGTCACAGAATGACTAGGATGTGCTTCCACTGCATGCCTTGTTGACACATTTACAGGAAGGGTAGGGGTGGTTAGAAAAATGTTAAGCTGAGTCCCCACTAGTGAAACATGTGTGTGGTTCACCAATGTTGAGTTGGTGTAATTTCTGGGACACTGTCAAGTGTCACAGAATGCATTGGGTGATTGCAGAATGGAGCAAATGTGTTTCCACTGCATGCCTTGTTGGGCCATGTACAGGAAGGGTAGGGGTGGTTAGAAAAATGTTTAGCTGAATCCTTAATGTGTGGGAAACACCCCTTGTGTATTTTTGTATTTTCTGGGACTCTATCAAGTGTCACAGAATGCATAATGTGACTGCAGATGTGTTTCCACTGCATGCCTTGTTGACACATTTACAGGAAGGGTAGGGGTGGTTAGAAAAATGTTTATTTCAGTCCCCATTAGTAAGGCAAGTGAGTGATTCACCACTGTTGAGTTGGTGTACTTTCTGGGACAATGTCAAGGCATTGGATGACTGCAGAATGGAAGAAATGTGTTTCCACTGCATGCCTTGTTGAGCCATGTATAGGGTTATTTGAAAAATGTTTAGCTGAGTCCCCACTAGTGAGACATGTGTGGGGAAGACCACTGGTGTGTTGTTGTAAATTCTGGGACACTATCAAGTGTCACAGAATGCATAGAGTGACTGCAGAATGGAGCGAATGTGTGTCCAGTGCATACCTTGTTAAGCCATGTCCAGGAAGGGTAGGGGTGGTTAGAAAAATGTTTAGCTGAGTCTCCACTAGTTAGGCATGTGTGGGGAACACCCTTGGTGTATGTTTGTAATTTCTGGGACTCTATCAAGTGTCACAGAATGCATAGGTTGACTGCAGATGGAGTGAATGTGCTTTTACTACATGCCATGTTGACACATGTATAGGGAGGGTAGGGGTGAATAGAAAAATGTTTAGCTGAGTCCCCACTAGTGAAACATGTGTGTGGTACACCAATGTTGAGTTGGTGTAATTTCTGGGACACTGTCAAGTGTCACAGAATGCATTGGGTGACTGCTGAATGGAGCAAATGTGTTTCCAATGCATGCCTTGTTGAGCCATGTACAGGAAGGGTAGGGGTGGTTAGAAAAATGTTTAGCTGAGTCCCCAACTAGTGAGACATGTGTGGGAAACACCCCTGGTGTATTTTTGTAATTTCTGGGACACTATCAAGTGTCACAGAATGCATAGGGTGATTGCAGATATGCTTCTACTGCATGCCTTGTTGACACATGTACAGGAATGTTAGGGGTGGTTTAAAAAATGTTTAGTTGAGTCCCCACTAGTAAGACAAGTGAGTGATACACCACTGTTGAGTTGGTGTACTTTCTGGGACAATGTCAAGGCATTGGGTGACGGCAGAATGGAGCTAATGTATTTCCACTGTATGCCTTGTTGAGCCATGTATAGGAAGGGTAGGGGTTGTTTGAAAAATGTTTAGCTGAGTCCCCACTAGTGAGACATGTGTGGGGAAGACCCCTGGTATGTTTTTGTAATTTCTGGGACTTTATCAAGTGTCAGAGAATGCATAGGGTGACTGCAGATGGAGCGAAAGTGCTTCCACTACAGACCTTGTTGACACTTGTATAGGAATGGTAGGGGTTGTTTGAAAAATGCTTAACTGATTCCTCACTAGTGAGACATGCATTTGCTACACCCCTGTTGAGTTGGTGTAATTTCTGGGTCACTATCAAGTGTCATAGAATGCATTGGGTGACTGCAGAATGGAGTGAATGTGTTTCCACTGCATGCTTTGTTGACACATTTACATAAAGGGAAAAGTACAGAACCAGTTCAGCACTGCAGCTACACGGGTGCATGTAACCACATAGAGCAGAACATTATTTATCATAGGCGGTATGTTGTACATGAACAAGTAATCATCAGTTCAGAATGTAAGCCCCGCGCATTTGTTTCCTGTTACAGACAGTATTCAGAGAAAATAGCATCACTTCGAGCAGAACCAGCCCAACAACATGCAACTCGCTGAAACAGCTCGCACTGTAACATCCCACCATGCTAAGGTACGTGTGCCTCAGGGGAGCTAGGGCCTAATAGGGGTCCCAATGGTGTACACATAAGAGGGGTCCCAATGGTGTACACATAAGAGGGATCCCAATGGTGTACACATAAGAGGGTTTCCAATGGTGTACACATAAGAGGGGTCCCAATGGTGTACACATAAGAGGGGTCCCAATGGTGTACACATAAGAAGGGTCCCAATGGTGTACACATAAGAGGGGTCCCAATGGTGTACACATAAGAGGGGTCCCAATGGTTTACACATAAGAGGGGTCCCAATGGTGCACACATAAGAGGGGTCCCAATGGTGCACACATAAGAGGGGTCCCAATGGTGCGCACATAAGAAGGGTCCCAATGGTGTACACATAAGAAGGGTCCCAATGGTGTACACATAAGAAGGGTCCCAATGTTGTACACATAAGAGCGGTCCTGTTCGCGCACACATTAAAAGTTTTAATGGTGTACACAAAAGGGGGGTCCCACTGTTGTGTGGTCCCAATGGTACACAAAACGGGGTCCCAATGGTGATATACATGTACATTGTAGGTCACTCTGCAAACCAAATGAGGGATATCTTTACTCATTCTTACTACCAGCTATGCAGAGAGCTTCCTCTCCATTTGGTCACATGTCTCTAAATTGCTGCTAAATTGATAGGTAAAATTTTTTGCCTTACACTTACAAGTATGTCCCATGTGACACACACTGCCTTTTCTTTCACTACCAGTAAGGTATTTAGATGCCTCACTTGGGACTTCTCATACATTTGCACCATTGGTACCCCTCTTATTTGTAATGACTTGTTATCTTGTAATTTGGCGGTGGAAAAAGTATAAGGTGAGTATGGAGGCAGAGTAGCAGAACAGATTGGAGACAGAGAGATGTGGGAGATGTGTGAAAAATGAATGCATCAATGAATGAAGATATTCCTTCCTGTATATTTATACATGAGTGGTTTACATGTGTGTGTATGTGTGTGTGTTTGTGTTTTCTTAAGACTAGTATTTTGTTTCTACTCAGTCTTCACGCTTCATGTGTGCCGGCACAGTTGTTACTTGCAAGCTAAAGAGGCAAACATTGAGACTTTGGAGAGGTAAATTAAAAAAGAAACAAGACTTCTGGTAAAGGTATGTCTCCTCAAGTACATAAGTATGTGTCTGCATGTCTTTATGTTCTCCACACTAGGACTGTGCTTCTTTGGATGAAGTAACAACTGGAGATACCGATCAATCCTTTCCTACTGCATAATGAAAATTGGTCTTAGTGACATGACTATCTTTTTTTGTTTTGTGTAGTGTATTTATTGCAAATATCAATTTTTAGAAGCTTGATGTGGTAATATGTATCGTGTGTACAAGAAAGCGTAGGAGAGTGTGTGTGTGTGTGTGTAGCTATTTCACTATTAATCAACTAAACTCATGGTCCAGGAAACAGAACTGCCACCCTCTGTTTTGGAAGCTGAGAGACCTCTTTTCAACTGCCTAAAATAGGTACCTTTCTCTCTATCACTGAGGCAGATGACACAGTGGAACCTTTCTGTAACTGAGACTTCTGTGCAACAGAGGAATTACTCCCCACTGCTTATTCAACCATAGGACCTTTATCTGTGCATGTTGGACAGAGGAACCTTTCTTTCTGCTTTCATGAATATGTGTGAGATAGGATGGGTAGGAGGATTGTGGGAGGTTGCAGGTTCATAATCAATGCAAATTATTCATAGAGGTCATGGGGAGGTGTTTTAAGCCCCTCCTCTTACTGCACTACTAGACATCAAAGGAATACAGAAACATAACATTCTGTTTGCTTTCTCATGCTCCTATTGGCCTGCAGGTACATGTGATACAGTTCATAAGGTCAGATACTCCCAAGAAAAAGGCTCTTCTACACCACACACATGCACTCCCAAAGGATACATGCAACAGCCAGCAACTTCATTCGTTCACACTCCTATCCCATCCTCACCATACATCTATCTGTCACCTTTCTACAACTTTATCTCCCTGTCTCCCATCTCCCTATGCTAAGAAACTACATTTAGGTCTGGTGAGTTATTCTATGCTCCCATGCACGTGACCACACAAGTGTGTGTGCAGTTAAACCTAACAAGTTCTCACAATTACACAAATAAAAAGATACTGTTAAAAATAGACTGAATTTTAAAATCACAGTCTCACATATTTACATGTACATATGCAAACACACACAATAATACATTGACACTAATACAGATAACATATAAGATAATATGGTACCTATGTTAATATCCTCCATCAGATTGAATACATTTTGATGTAGGACTGAAAAGCAATAAACCTCAATATCACGTGCCTGTGAGAAAGTACAGGAAATAAGGATCAATTAGCTGTAGTGCATTTTGGCGGGAACCAATAGAAACACTCCATTGTGATTGGGCGGGAACCAATAGAATCACTCCAGCACTGTGATTGGAGAGAACCAATAGAATTGCTCCACTGCACTATAAAAGCACTGCAGGAAAAAAAACTACATACTGAAATCATTTTGTACAGCATGTCTGGAGCAAAGCTTACAAAGGATCAGAGAGTGACTATTGTGATGCTTTATGCAGAAACGAGAAATGCAAGTGAAACAGTTAGACAGTTCAAGGTGAGGTATCCTGAACATGGCACTCTAAGCCCATCCACTGTGCTAAGGACAGTGAAACGATTCTATGACACTGGTGGCACAGATGATCGTAAGCGTTCAGGGAGGAGGAGAAGTGGAAGAAGTCCAGTCAACATACAGGCTATAGATAGGAAAATCAATGATGACCTTGAGTTATCATTGAGGCGAATATCATGTGCCACAGATATACCATATAGCACAGTACGAACAATTGTCAGAAAAGACTTGAAGATGAAAGCTTACAGGAGCAGAATGGTTCAGGAACTGAAAGAAGGAGACCACGAGAAAAGAGTGGAATGGGCAGAGGAATGGTTGGAGAAGGTTGAGTACAACAATGAATATGAGGAGAATATTTTGTGGACAGATGAGGCAATATTTAAATTAAATGGTAAAGTAAGCATCCATAATGCAATCACATGGGCCAAAATCAATCCTCGAAAAACGGTTGACAGGGCATATAAAAAGGAAGGCATCATGGTCTGGTGTGGACTCCTTAATGATGAAATCATAGGACCATACTTTTTTGAACAGGGCACAGTGACAGAAAAGTCATATCTAGGAATGTTAAAACGCATATCTCCAATCATCTCTTGATGAGGACAAAATTGAGGAAATAATATTTCAACAAGATGGAGCACCATTTCACTATTTTCATGAAGTCACAGAATGGCTAAACAACACCTTCGAGGACAGATGGATGGGCCGTGGAGGGCCAATTCCATGGCCTGCAAGAAGTCCGGACTTGACACCTTTGGATTTTTGGCTTTGGGGTTACCTGAAAGGAATTGTGTACGCACAGAGCCCCAAAACCATCCTGAACCTCAAACAAGCCATATCAGATGCCATCAGTGATATACCAAACCAAATGGTTAAAAATGCTACTAAATGTGTAACTAAAAGAGCACAAAAGATTGTTGAAGTTTTAGGACTACATATAGAAAACTACTTTTAGAACTTATTTGTGCAAGCTATTATGTCAATATTGTAATCCAAGTGCATATTATTGTAACTGCGAGTTAATTTGTATTAACAGTACAGTGATCCATAGTCACGTGCCATTCAAACTTGCACAACCATAACCCTCTCTCCCAGAACAAGTTACAGTAGCTCCCTCTGTCAATGTGCATTGGGTGGAGCTCATTATAACTACATAGGATTCCACAAATGCACATAACTCCCTTCATATTTGCCTTTGTTATCATGTTATTTCTAAAAACTGTACATACAGGTCTTTACACACAAAAATACAAAATGGGAGTAATGTGACCTTGGCAATTCTTTATCATGTAGTACACTTGAAGATGGAGGTAAAGAATTGGTACATCCAGTTCTTTATTCCTCCATCACTGGGGACAGTGCATGGTCCAGGGCATAAAGACAAGTGCATAGAGACGTACTTGAGGCAGCACAACTCTACTCTGCAGGTACATTATGTACATCACATACCACTGATTCCTGAAATAGAAGGGTAGCATAAGGCTCAAGCACTCAGTACTAGTGTAAAAAATGAGCACTAATGCACAAACACTTTAGAACCTTCACTGTAAGTTAGACACAGACACCATTATCCACAATTTAGACAGTTAGACCCCTCTGTACAAAGCTGACAATTTATACCAGTCATGGTGAGAGACAACCCATTCATACCAGAGAGGCAGAGAGAGCTTTATCCACACAGCAACACCTATGTAATAATGAGATAAAGTGATTTCTCTCAACCAGTCCGCACACTATCATCTTGAGACACACAAGCCACTTTTAGCAGTCAGAAAGAGAGATAAATATCTATCAGTAACAGTCTGAAACACCCCACTGTTCCTGTGACGGAGAACCAGACAGAATCCACAAACACACAACTGGTGTTGAACAGCACAAAAAGCTATGAAATTACAGTGAAACCTGTCTAATGTGGTAACCTGCCAAAGATAGTGGCTGCATTAGAGAGATGGCTTTACTACAAGGTGGGGTGCAGGTTTTATCTGCATTATGTACATGTACATACACATGTACAAGAGCAGGAAATATGTAAATTACAATTTAAGAGCAAATAAATGTACACTTTCAATAGGATACATGAACATTATTACATAACCTGTTAATAACCCCGTAACTCTCACCTTTCTGTCTCTCAGAGACATACATATTGTGAGCATACAGAAAGAACAGAAAATCAACATCATATTCATCCCGGGAGCTTAGAAATTCCTCCTTGTGCCACAGCTTCCTGTTGGGAGGAGTTTGAAAAAGGTCTAACACTAATTGAATGAAGTACGTTTTCAAATGCCTTCAGCTTTCAGTACTCAACCAGCATCCGGCGGACATCTGTCAATTTACCCATGGCCATGCAAGCTGTATTAGAGTTAATGTAGTTCTATATTCCAACCAATCATAAATTTCTGCCAATGCATAGTTGACAAGGAGTATTACCACTTCACTCCAATGCTATGCACTTTGTGTGCCATGCAGTACCCCCTACTAATGTATAAACTATCGTAACACTGGTTGACACACACCCTCCCCCTTCCAGTGTGATTTAATCTCTCACATTTCCCAGACCACTTGCACAATTCAAAAATGCCTCATTGATATGCATAGGAAATCTGATAGACACCATCCCAGTGAGGTGTGCACTGATAGACACCATCCCAGTGAGGTGTGCACTGATATAGATGCCATCCCAGTGAGGTGTGCACTGACTATCCCAGTGGATATAGAAACAGTCGTAGATAACAGTTTCAGCGACTGCAGCAAGTGATGCTCATCTCCCTCTCCACTCTCTTTGCCATCAGCAGCCACGTTGACCATGAATCTAGTGTTAGGTGTATGTGAGATCAAATTTCTGGTCAATTGCAACGCAGCATTTGGTGTGAACTACACAAACGTACACTATACTTAATATCATAAGCATGCACTCCAGTTTGGCAGGGATACATGCATCATTAATATAGCTATCATGCTTTATATATTTAAGTTGTAGCATATGTTCTCCCAGTTGGCATGCCTCCTTGATCTGTATACTGTATTCATTAATACCAGTATGCTTTCTGAGGTATGTACAGGCACCCCAGTCATGATGCCTCTCCCTTTATTTTCCCAACTGTGATCTTTTGAAAATAAAGAGCGTGCTCGCAATGGCGATTCTCCTTTTCCCTCCTCTCCTTCCTTTCCCCCTCCCCCTCTCCTTTCCTGTTTGCCTGGTTGTAAGATAAATCTTTACTTGTGCAAGCACCGTGTATGGAGTGTTGGTGACAATGTCGCAACACGGTTTTTATGAGGGTGCTATTGTGGGCTGTTAACTAATTATTTAATTACTGTGCAGCTCTGTAATTTTTTCAAAGATTGATTATCAAGACATAAATAAATAGATCTGGAGCTAGACATTCTACACAAGGGAGATGTGTACAATGTATGCACTTAAATGCGGAAAATTTTCATTAGTTATATGTAGTAAGGTAGGGAAGCCATGCTAGTCATGAAATCCAATTTCTCAACAGTCATGTAACATGGTCTTCAATCATCATCTTCTGTCAGTGGTTCTCTCAGACCATCAAGTGCATTTGGATCAATAGATACCATTAATTCGTATTTCCTTTTAAAACACCTGTTTATCTTCTGTCTGGCTATGTCATACATCTTGCAAGCCTTGAGGATGGCCACAATGAGATGGTACAAGACAACTACCATCAACACCACTACAAAGAGGCCCACCAAAACTCCAACACAGACAACGATTTGAGTTTGGTCTGAACCATGGTCTAGAATGTAAGACATTGACAGAGCTAGCACAGTATAGTTGAGAAGGTAAAACAAGTCAAGACAATTATATAACTGATTGTAGAATCTGGTGTATTTATTTGCCATTTGAAGTGACTGTCCAAATGGCTCTACTTTGGCCTGTGCTAGCATGAACAAGATCACCATAGTAGCCTGGATAGACAGGAGCAAGGATGGCTGGTTAGAACAGTACACTGCATTTAAGCTATTCATCGCAACTAGAAGCCAAAGCCTTGCTCCCAGCCACCATCGCCACTTCCCCTTATAGGGGGCATAGTGGGCATCATTCATTGGTTTGATCTGATTGGCCTTCTTGTGGAGATAGTTGAACAGTCTGTTGTGTTCACTGTACCTTTCAATGATTGGAATGAAAGTGATGGCAAGAGTGTAGGGGAGGAGGAACAAGGTACACATCACCATGGCAACCACAAACAATGTAATATGTTTTCCATGTAAGTACTCCACATTACCATCAAAGAACCAGACATTAATGTCCCCACTGGGCAGGTGGACTGTGGAATATGTGAAAACATCAATGACTGTCCTCAACAATTTGGAATATGACAAGTAGATGAGAGTAGATAGGACACCAACTGCCCTTTCTCCTATTATGATGGGAAGTCTATAAAGACAGGAACTAGAGGAGGTGGTTGGAGATCGCTGAAGACAGTAGTGGCAGACCACAATGACTGCCATGGTGAGGATGAGGAGGTAGGCTGGGAACACAAACTGAAGGCCAGCCTTGTCAGCATCATCCATACCATCATAGAAACACAGAGGGAGCCCAAGGTCAAGGTTCACAAATGACACAATCACTTGCAATGGTTTTAAAATGGACTGGCTGAAGAATATTGAAGTATTGACTTGAACAATGTTGGCATAGAAGATGAGCCCATAGAGTGTGTCTTGTGTTACAGTGAGGTTGAGGAAGAACAGTGCTGCCACCAGTAAGACACCCAGCACTGCAAACATCACAAGTGTGATCAGCCACATATCTGAGCACACCTGGCACTTGGAAGAACCAAAGATCACACTCAGGTTGCCGTAGCAATGACCACAAAGAATGCCAGTACGCCCTCCATTGCACAAGTCCCCAGGCTGGCCTGCTAAAGATAGATTAGTTATGCCATTATTGCAGTAGTCCAAAGGACAGGTAGAAGCCAGTGCTGGAATGGTGTTATTGTACACACCAATCCAGTTGGTTCCGTGTCTGGAAACAGTGCCATCTGATGCATCACAGACCACTCCATGTGATGTGAGGAACGGAGAACAGTCACACTTCATCGGGCCAGTAGTTGACAGTGTGAACCCTGGCTCACATGGTAAAAGCTGGACCTCAATCGTTGTTGGAGGGTATCCCGGATAATTGGACAGAAGCAGTCTCAGTGATGCATTTTCTGGTCCATAGATTTGATATTCCATACTTGCACACTTTGATCCTATCCACTGCACACTCTGCAAGAGTCCAAGGGATATGCTTGGAGAGACAGTACCACTTGTGTATATATGTGTGTAGACCACACTTGGTGATATGTTATTTGCATAATCTACAGAGGTAACATAAAGTACCACAGTCCTCCCAGGATATGTGGTAACCTTTCCTTCATACTGACTTGTGATGCTGCACATTGTGGGGTCACTGCAGCCACACAGCTGCACATTTGCTGGAAAGGAGAGTACTTGTGTGTCATTGAGGTCTTCTGGTAATGAAGTAATGGTGAGATGGCTGTTCAAGTTATCACAACTATAAATGGGTGCAGCATACACAGCATGACCAGCTAGCTCTGCATGGTTATCAGTGAAGGTAATGGAGAAGGGGCCATCACCAACAAAGCCTATTACACAAGTGGGATTCCAACCATCATTATTTACTTGTGGATAATTTTGATCCCCTTCATTGTAGATAGCACCACCAAATGTAGTGGCTAAATTTCCAGAAAACTGCACATTACATTTGTCATGAAACTGGAGTGGGACATTGTTAGACAGGCTTATGGCCCCTCCATTTACTCCTGTGTTATTTGTGAATGAGATCTTACCACTCAGCAGTAGAAAACCACTTTCTCCTTGAATGGCTCCTTGGGGAGAGTTAGATGAGAACTGACTCCCCAAGCTAGCACTTCCATTGATACTCGCATTTACTCCGAATAAGTAGATGGCCCCTCCACTTTTGTCATTGTGTGTGTTAATAGGAGTGTGATAGTTATGATTAACCATCACATCCTCAAGTAAGAGGTGGTTACATAAAGTTGCAAAGACTGCTGCTCCTATTAGTGCACTGTTGTTGAGAAATTTTGTCTGATGAATGAATATATATTTGTTTGTACTAAGGAATATCCCTGCACCATTTGTAGCAGAATTGTTTTGAAATGTGCAGTTTCTGATATGAAGATCACCTGATAATCTACATATCCCTACAGCGCCACCATTATTACCATATAGATTGTTGTTCTGAAATGTGGTGTTTGTAATGCTAACTTCACCTGATAATATATACACCCAAAAAGCACCACCACTAAAAGCACTGTTGTTACGAAATGTGCTGCTTGCAATGCTAACTTCACCTGATGATTCAAGCATCCCTACAGCACCACCAGCATCGTGACAGTTGTTGTTCTGAAATGTGCATTTTGCAATATAGCAGATGATATTTGATAAGTCCAAAGACACAGCACCACTATGAGTAGTAGCATTATTGTTCTCAAATATGCAGTTTGTAATGTTAATATTGCCACTTGATTGCAGTAACCACACAGCACCCACCTTTCCAGCAGCACTGTTTTTCTGAAATATGGTGTTCGCAATGCTAACTTCACCTGATAATCCATACAACAAAACAGCACCACCACACAAAGCACTGTTGTTAAGAAATGTGCTACTTAAAAGGCTAACTTCACCTGATGATTCAAGCAACGTAGCACTGTTGTCCGGTAATGCTAATGTGCAGCTAAAGTTACCTGTTGATCCGCCCAACCATACAGCACCACCACCACCGGAATAAGCACTGTTGTTCAGAAATGTGCAGCCCATGATGTTAATGGTGCTGACCTGCAATGTGTCATTTGTGATGTTATAATAGTCTGTTGATTCAAAGAACCCGCACATAGCACCACCATTAAAATTAGCTTCGTTGTTTAGAAATGTGCAGTTTGTGATGCTAGCATTAGTAGTTGATCCACTCAGCCACACAGCACCACCATTTAATGCATTGCCCACATTGTTTTGAAATGTGCAGTTTTGGATATTAACATTGAGTATTGCTCCATCCAACCACACAGCACCACCAGAAGCAGCACTGTTGTGCTGAAATGTGCAGTTTGTGATGCTAACATCGACAGTTGATCCATTTAGCGCCACAGCACCACCATTAGTGGCGCTGTTGTTCTGGAATGTGCAGTTTGTGATGCTAACGTTGATAATGGAACCACTCAACCACACAGCACCGCCACCATAACCATCTGTAGCACTGTTGTTCTTAAATATGCAGTTTGCGATATTTGTATTTACACTTGATATTAAAGATATCGCTCCATTCGGATTGTTCTGAAATGTGCAGTCCGCGAAGAGAATATTTCCGGCGGATTGTAAATGATGACCGCAGTTTATGAATGTTATTTTCTTTATCGTCAAATTTTGTACTGAGGTTACATATAACGCAAACCCACTCCCCTCATCACCTTCGCAACGCACAGTAGTGGTTTTTGTCAAAGACCCAGTTAGCGCAATGTTGCTTTCATTGAAGATGGAACATAACGATCCTGAAGGTATGCGATGCTCTCCAGCATCCAACTCAATAGCCATATTGGACTTGAGCAGTCCGCTGCACAGGTAGTCCTGTAGAGTACTGCGATCAGGCGGAATTGTAATGGTGAGGTAGACCCGATCGGACATGCCAAACACGGAGCTCCCAAGCGCAGATAAAAAAAGTATCCCTACTAGTTTATCACAGGTCATGGTTTGCAAAGTGTTGCATATATATTTCAAGGAATATATATATATATATAATTATATATATATATAATTATATGGGACAGTTTCCGAGAAAATGATACTTCGCATATATAAATATAAAGTTATAAAAATGCCTCGTGTTTGAATCGCTATAACTCCCGAACGATAAATGATATTAACTTCCTATTTTCAACACTGCATACTACACCATTTCTCTATGGTAAAATACATTTTGGGGCCTTGCACTTGCTCCGTGCCAGTATTGCAATGTTCGATACCCCACCGGGTTCAAACCCGCCATAACTTTAGGTAGGAGTAATGAATTCGCTTCAAATTCGGTTTGTAGGTAGAGAGGTCCTATACCTATCGATTTGTTCTGTTCGTTAATTTTTATGTCATCCGTTACGGAGATACAGCGGCGCAAAGTTGGTACACGTTTCCCGCTCGAATCGCGCCGTTGTACGTGCTTGAACCGCTTCCATACCAAATACATGAATATGCAACTACTTCCTGTGGGCTGAGACTTGGATAACTTATAGCCACACCTATATATACTGCGCTAGCTAGCTAGCTGGGTAAGTATTTAATCTATCGTCCCTGTCACAGTTGATATTCGTTATCTTCTGTGTAGATAAACGATATGCATGGTGACGTCCACTGAAGACAAGCTCGTAAGAGGTTCAATCGGCGGACGAGTTCGAGCCGGTACGGATACGACGATCGATATTCAAGATACATTCGATGAGGATGGGGAGATCGAGAACGGTAGTGACGGCGGTCATACCACTGACGATGGTGGTTGTCGGAAGTAAACAGCCGCTAAATCACTAAAGCGCCACCGGCCCCGCCCCCCACATATGGGCCCTCACTACTACATTGCAAGTCCAGACAGCAGCCCTGCAAAACCAACAGATGCAATGCAGAGCCACCAACCCGCACTACCTATGGAACCACCCGCCCATATCAGACCCTACACAGGAGCTACCAACTAACCAATGGGGTCAGCCTCCACAGTACAAGTAAGATGCCAGTGGAGATGCCGCCCTCACACTACAAGTAGTCCCCATAAAGTACTGTACGTACACCCGCCCTTCTCCAAACAGTGGAACCATAAGCCCTCACTGCAAGTGCTCCACACACTGAGACCAGCCACCTGGACCAATGGGGTCAGCTCCCTCACCGCTGCAAGTGGACAGTATCATTGGACCCATTAATGCAAGGGAACTTAATAGCCACATGATACAAGTGAACTAACATTTAATACCTCCCGCACACTGCAAGTACTGGAGCCACCATCTCTCTTACAGATAGGGTTACTAGATCCTGCACTGCCAGCAGGGGTGCCCACACAAGCTGGGGTCAATACAATGTAGGTATGATGCCAATGGAGATGCCAGCCGTAACATTACAAGCAATTAAGCAGTCCCCAAATTTTAGGGGAAGCCACGAACTACATATGCACTGAACGTACACCCGCCCTTTCACTGCAAGTGCCCCACAAACTGGGACCAGCCCCCACGGCCCTCCTGCCCACTGACCTGTCCTTCACTGCAGGTAGAGTCAACGGCCCAGGGACAAATGGGGTCAGCTCCCTCACTGCAAGCAGACAGTAACATTGTAACTATTAATGCACATGAACTTAAAAGCCCACACTGCATTCCAGTTAGCACCATGCAGTGGAGCCATATTCCAGATGGAGTTATCAGACTGCCAGCAGGGAAGCCACCAGCTGCTAAACTCCCCGGGGTCATTGGGGGGTCCCACAATAATGCATACTGGTGCATGGAGGCGTCAGGCCTCACACTGCAAGTGGAAATGGCACCTCGCACAATTTTAGGGAGCCACGAACTGGAGCCACACATGCCCCCACTATCTATGGAACCATTCACCCTCACTTAGCAGCCCCCACATATGACACCCTATCTCCCACTACCTATCCTTCACTGCAAGTTTCAGCAGCCTTCTCAGCCTTCTCACTACAAGTGCAGTCCATACCAGTGACCATTCAATGCAAGTTCAAGGGGCCAATGGTCACACATCAAAACCACCATCCCCCATTGATCACTGCAAGTGAACTCAACAACCACACGATGCAAGTGAATTTCCATTAAATGTAAATGCCTCCACACTGCAAGTAGTGGAGCCACCAGCTCTGTTACAGATGGGGTTACCAGACCCTGCATTTGGTCAATGCCAGCAGGGGTGCCCACACAAGCTGGGGTCAGTAGGTATATGATGCCAGTGGAGATGCCAACCCTCACACTACAACCCATGAACTACATGTACTGTGCGTACACCAGACCTGCCCCTCTCCAAAAACTACCAATGGAACCATTAGGCCTCCTGCCTTGCACTACCTATCCTTCACTGCACGTTGAGTCAACATACGGCCCAGGGACCAATGGCGTCAGCTCCCTCACTGCAAGCGGACAGTATCATTGGAATCATGAATGCAAGGGAACTTAATAGCCCCACACTGCAGGTCCGGTTAGCACCAGCGGTTATCGGTCTGTCAGCAAAGGAGCCACCAGCTGCCAAACACCCTAGGGTCATTGGGGCTCCCAGAATAATCATGCTGGTGGAAACTCACAACAGTGGAATTGGAATTGGTACCCCCACAATATTAGGGGAACCATGAACTGGAGCCCCCCGCTATCCATGGAACCATTAGCCCTCACTTAGCAGGAGTACCTCCCACTACATGTACCTATCCTTCACTGCATGTTTCATCAGCCAAGATTACCAGCCGTATCATTACAAGTGCACCATACCCATGAACATTTACCGCAGGTTCAAGGGGCCAATGGGACCACTGGAGCCATTCTCACACATTAGAACCACCATCCCCCATAACTGCAAGTGAACTTAACAGCCGCACAAGACAAGTGAACTTACATTTAATGCCTACACACTGCTACTAGTAGAGCCACCAGCTGCCACATTACCGGTCCTCACAAAACCAGACCCCATCTTGAGGAGTGGAACCACACATGCAATGGAGCCATTAGCCCTCACTGCATGTGGACTTACATGGTGCAGGCCCCAAACACTGGGGCCAGCCACAATGGCCCCCTATCCACACAGTACAACCACCAGCTCCTCAAGGCAAATGGAACTACCTGTGAAACCATTAACCCCCTGGAGACCTGTGAAACTGGTCATTAACCCCCACACTACAAGTGGACTTACTCTGTCAGGGGAACCATCAACTACCAATGGAGCTACCAGCCCGCATTGGACAAATGGGAACACCATGCACCACTGAAGCAGCCTCCGTTTGTAGAGTGTACATGTATACGTTTTGAACACATTTTGTGTTGTAGATCTGAACTAAATGTTTGTGCATGTACCGAGGCATGTACAGAGTTATTTTATCTGGGGTGGAAGTGAAGCCCATGCTGTTAGTGGTGAATATATTTACCAGCCCTATCGGTACTGATTGCGGGTGGTCTGCACCCGTGGTTGGTTTATATACACAAGCAGAGAGCTTTTTGGAAGAAAAAAAAAAGAATAAACCCCCTACAGCTGGGAACTACATGTAGTGCTTTACATTGTTGAGGTACACGTAGCAAAACATGTAAGTGCCATTTTGGATGTGTGGCACGGTGAAGACATCAGAATTCATGACCACACAAGTTAAGTTGGTGGTCATGAATTCCAATGTCTTCACCGTGCAAATTGTAGCTGTGACTGCGCATGCAATTTATGTGACATTCTAAGTGGCACTTACAAGTTTTGCAACTTGTACATGTATCTCAACGCTACACAGTTCCCAGTAGGCTTTTTTCTTTCAAAAAGCCCTATCTAAACTGTGGAGTACGGAACTCACAAACCTATTATATTTAGTTAGTTAGTTAGTGTGTGTGTGGTGTTATTAGTTATTATTGATTCTTTCCGACGCGTGTCTGTGGCCTAGCTGGCGGTTCGTTATCGCGTCCCATCGGCCCCCCCGGATTTCACAGTTGGCGACGAGGGTGGGATTTAGGAAGACGACCGAGTTCTATGGCGGGACACATCGGGAAAATTGGAGAATTCGACCCAGGCCTAGAGGAGTGGAGCAGCTATTTAGAGAGACTCAATCACTATTTTGCAGCTAATGGGGTAGCAAACGACAAAAAGAGAGATACGTTTTTGTGCTGCATTGGACGTGAAACATTTAGTCTTTTGCGCGCATTAGTAGCACCAGAGAAGCCCGGAGACAAAACATACCAAGAGCTTTGCGACGCTCTGACAGCACATTTGGCTCCAAAGCCACTTGTCATAGCAGAACGTTTTCGGTTTCACAAAAGGGTTCAGAAAGAAGGAGAATCGATAAAGGTGTACGCCGCTAGCCTACAGAAGCTGGCCGAACATTGCAATTTTGGGAATGGACTATCAGATACACTTAGAGACAGACTGGTTTGCGGAATGAAAGATGAAAAGGTGCAACGACGACTACTCACGATGGCGGACCTGACGTTCAAGAAAGCAGTGGAAGAAGCAGAAATGGCGGAGCGAGCCTCTAAGGACGCAGCTGAATTTCACGACGGAGTAATCCCAGAAGTCCATCAACTACCCAAGTCAACGAGTAAGTGTTACCGCTGTGATGGCTATCATGAACCTCAGAGTTGTCGGTTTCTCAAAGAACAGTGTAAATACTGTAAAAAATGGGGACACATCGAAAGGGCTTGCAGAACAAAGAAGCGTAGTCAGAACAACCCCAGGAAGACACAGCCTGCAGTCGTTAAAAAGTTGGAAGAGGGAGCAAGACCTGTGGAAGAGGACTTAGAGGACGAGACAGTACTAAACTGGGGTGGAGTTTACACGATAGAAGATTGGAAGGACAACAAACCAATGCTGATAGAGACCACAATAGAAGGCAAGGTGGTTGAGATGGAGTTGGACACAGGGGCAGCTGTTTCTTTAATACCCCATGAGATGTACCAAAAGAAATTTGCACATGTACCCCTAGGGAAGACAAGGACACTCCTAAAAACATATACAGGGGAGAAAGTCCATCCAAGAGGGGTTGCTTATGTCAAGGTAAAGAAAGGAACCGAGATGATCCTACTACCATTACTGGTGGTGGATAGCACTGGACCTCCTCTCCTTGGCAGAAACTGGCTTACAAAAATTCCAATAGACTGGAAGAGTGTTAGATCCTTAGCCTGCAACAATCTAGAGGAAAGCTTGATGCAACAAAGATTGGAGAACTTGCTGGCGAAATACCCCGGTATTATGAAGGATACACTGGGGAGGGTCACTGACATCAAAGCTAAGCTGAGATTAAAAGATGGATCCACACCTATCTTCATGAAGGCTCGACCTGTCCCATACAGCTTACGAACAAAGGTAGAAGCTGAATTAGAACGGCTTGAACAAGAAGGAATCATCACACCAGTACCATGGAGTGACTGGGCAACTCCGGTAGTGGTTGTACCCAAACCAGATGGCTCTGTACGATTGTGTGGGGACTTTAAAACCACAGTCAACCCAGCTTTGAATGTTGACCAGTTTCCTCTACCCCGGGTAGAAGATATCCTGGCAACACTTGGAGGAAGTGATGTATTCAGCAAGATTGATCTTCGGTGGGCCTACCTGCAAATGGAATTGGA
The DNA here is from genome assembly GCA_949361645.1 of Spongilla lacustris. NCBI lineage: Eukaryota > Metazoa > Porifera > Demospongiae > Spongillida > Spongillidae > Spongilla > Spongilla lacustris. The sequence continues at coordinate 1,350,171 of OX442429.1, read as the reverse complement.
AGAGGAATCAAAGGTACTAGCAACAATAAACACACATAAAGGTCTCTACCGCTATAATCGTCTAGCATTTGGCATAGCATCAGCTCCTGCTATTTGGCAAAAAACTATTGAGCGAGTATTAGAAGGTATTCCAAAGACACAGTGCCTATTGGACGACATTATTGTAGCTGGAACTGGGGAAGAAGAGCACCTGAAGTTGTTAGAACAGGTCCTGGAACGGTTACAGAGGTACAATCTGACAATCAACAAAAACAAGTGTACC
>OX442429.1:1289226-1349709 GCA_949361645.1 Spongilla lacustris | reverse complement strand
GTTACCATGTGACATGGCAGAATAAAACTACAGGGCATGCTATTTAACGAAGGGGAAGACTTTTCAGACACTATGTTTTTCCCGAAACCTACCCCCCCCCCCCCCCCCCTGTTGCAAACTTGCACTTGGCGGTAAATCCCTGGTGTTCATGTACCAGGGTACAGGGGGCGACACACATGGGCATGCAATGGGAAACAGGGGCGTGGCAAATGGGGGCGGGGCACACCTCCCCTCACACCTCCCCACACCTCCTCTCACACCTCTCCACACCTCCCCACACCTCCTCCTCTCACACCTCTCCACACCTCCTCCTCTCACACCTCTCCACACCTCCTCCTCTCACACCTCTCCACACCTCCCCTCACACCTCTCCACACCTCCTGTCCCCCTCCTCCCCTCACACCTCTCCACACCTCCCCTCACACCTCTCCACACCTCCTGTCCCCCTCCTCCCCTCACACCTCTCCACACCTCCTCCCCTCACACCTCTCCACACCTCCTGTCCCCCTCCTCCTCTCCACACCTACCTGAGAACATTGGCAGGGTCAGCTCAGGGTTGCTCCTAGCCAGCTGCTGACTCAGCCGCACATGGAGCTTGGAGAAGGTCCCGGCAACCAGGCTAGCAAACAGCTCAGAGTGAGCCTCCCTGTGCGGGTCCAGGGAGCTGAAGAACCTCCTGTCCAGTATCTGCAGCAGGTTGGTGGCTCTCTGCCTTGTGGCCACATCAGTGTCTGCAGTCTTGTACAGCACCACGTGCAGCATTGTCACCATGTCACAGGGGTATGAGGGCCTGGGGAAGAGGTAAAATTGATTCCTAGTTCATGCTTTTACAAATCACTGTGTTTGTAAGGGCAAATGGCCTTTACATATAGGGGTGAGGAATTCACAACCACACGTACTGTGGTATCCTGAGGATATGAAATGAATTCAGTTCAAAGCTGGAGCCACTCCTAATCTTATGCGTACAGTAAAGGGTCCAGGACTGTAGTATAAGCACTGGCACTGGGCCTGCCACTAAGAGAGGATGCACAGGTACACTGGGCCTGCCACTAAGAGGGGATGCACAGGTACACTGGGCCTGCCACTAAGAGGGGATGCACAGGTACACTGGGCCTGCCATTAAGAGGGGATGCACAGGTACACTGGGCCTGCCACTAAGAGGGGATGCACAGGTACATTTCGCTGAAAGGCACAACAGATTTGCGCTTGCAAAGACAGCACCATTTACATTCCTGTTGTGCTTAAAGATAGGAGGCAGCATATTGCGCTGCTATGTGTACCTTGGCACTCCTGAGCCTCAGCTCTACACACAATGTCACCTTAGGTGCCAAGGTGTGTAAAGCAACCACTTCTGGTGATCTGACCCCAAATAATTCATGCCTTCCCTTCCCCTTCTGTTACACGTAACCTCACCCTCAATTCTGCTTAGACCAGAAGTTGTCTTGTACAAACAACATACTCTAAATGTGTAATGTAATTAAGAGAGAGTCTAATCTTCTCAATTTATAAATTGAATTAAAATTAAAGTGGACTGACCCACGGGATTGTGGTCAGTCCACCCACCAGACTCACTGGTGATGACTGTGAGCCAACAGTTACATTGGGCTGAGTGATTTGCGCAGTTGAAGCCTCCAACTTATATATTCCAATCAACAACGACCGCTTGTGGGACAACACACAAAATTGCCACGCTATAAGTAAATTCATGACACTGCTGCACCTGACATCACCACCATACATGTACATGTAGTAGGAGGGTTAAAATAGCCACCCACAGCAATGGTTACCATGACATGTACACTGTATGCCAATCCAGTTTTTGGAATTACTTGAATGATACTTTTAAGAATGAATGCCTCAATGCTTAGCTACCCAAAAGACATTTCCTTTACATGCATGGATTTGTTCTCTGACGTTTAGATGTGTATATGATCTTCATATACCACAAGAGTATGCAAGAGTATACAAAACAGAATGGTCTGTTACGTCCAAGGAGAGCTTCTGGGAGATGGAAGTTTCCTGGTTACCAGATCAACTTTAAAGGCATTTCCACACATCACATGACCTCATTACAATTTACATGTGATCATTTGCATTGAATCAGTTTGGAGACATGATGCTGCCCCTTGTGCCCCATATATAATGCCTAGTTCGTTTCGCTGATCAGTCCATTCTTGTCCTTCTGACATCACATTACCAGTTTGCATCTATGAATGCCCCTGGCACATTCTAATTAATGTATACTACTAGTATACCTTTCTGCACAATGTTCCCCTGGCATGTTCTAATTAATGTATACTACTAGTATACCTTTCTGCACAATGTTCCCCTGGCACATTCTAATTAATGTATGCTACTAGTATACCTTTCTGTACAATGTTCCTCTTACAAATGTAAATGTTCTAATTAAAGTGTACTAACCTTTCTGCACAATGTTCCCCTGGCACATTCTAATTAATGTATGCTACTAGTATACCTTTCTGTACAATGTTCCTCTTACAAATGTAAATGTTCTAATTAAAGTGTACTAACCTTTCTGTACAATGTTCCTCTGGCACGTTCTAATTAATGTAGCCATACTTGTTGTAACATGACTCAAATGGCCATGGCATTGGCCCACCACACCCCCTCCTCCATATTCCACCAAGGTATGGAAATCCTTTAACACCCCATACCAGCCATTCACTTAACAATTAATACACTTACATCCAATCATACTAACAGGATATAGCTCACAAGGGCTCAGCTAGCAGGCCAGCTGGATCTTGCCAGGAGTGCTCTCCCTCACCAAGGTCAGGCTTGGCCTTCCATACATGTCCTGCCAATTCACTATGAATACTAAATCGCCTAGTGTACCTAAGCAGATAACTGGTGCAGGGGAGTGGCGTAGGTAGACCTCGGTGATAGAGGGTGAGGTTACGAGTGAGGGTATGTGTGCATTTCCTTAAGAATTATCGTCGTTTGAACATAGTGAATTAGACGGAAACTATGCTCCCTCCGTAAGCTGTGTAGGTGTGATACAAATCATGTGATGGTGTGGTCCCACGTGGGGGGTATATGTAGGAATGGATTTCCGGACTGAGTCAGTCTAAGCATTTGCACAAGTGGCTACGAACTTTTTCCTCCCCTGATGTGTTTGTTATGTCTTGTTCAGTTCGGAGTTTCCTTGACAGAAAGCAGATGAGACAATCTCGGAAGGCTGCAGTCTGGAACAATATTGTATTCTATTATACAATGTGTGTATCACTATGCAGTTGCTATCAGTGTTGTTGTTGTTGGTAGTCTATTTGAATAGCCGTGTGCCTGGCAACGCTGTCACAATCTATGATATGAAGGTCATGGGATTTGTAGAAGGGGTGAGGATGGAGTACGCAGTTCTAAAAGTTCTGATTTTTAGATTGATATCGATTATTTAAAATAATTAAAGTGGACTGACCCACGGAATTGTGGTCAGTCCACCCACCAGACTCGCTGGTGATGACTGTGAGCCAACAGTTAAATTGGACTGAGTGATTAGAGCAGTCGAAGCCTCCACATTATATACTCCAATCAACAACGACCGCTTGTGGGACAACACACAAAATTGCCACGCTATAAGTAAATTCATGACATGTTTATATTTAGGTGGTACAAGTACATGTAACAATTTCCGCCCACAGCGTCATGACCCGAGATGGCCCTTACGCAGCCTGGCATTTACTGTAGATAGGTGGCCAGGTACATTTTGTAGAAGGTTCAGAAGAAACACACTCCTCACTCTCACATATAGAAGTAACATTTTTATGAATCGTTTTGACATACATGTTTGGTCCTGGTACATAACATCACTCAGCACTCCCCTCAAAGAAGATTACTTATTTGGCTATCCAACTAGATGTTGCTATCAGGCTGGTGTATTACCTATCAGGGTGGTGTATTCCCTATTAGGCTGGTGTATTATCTACATGTACATGTATTAGGCTGGTGTATTCCCTATAAGGCTAGTGTATTCCCTATTAGGCTGGTGTATTCCCTGTTTAATTCCCCTATTAGGCTTGATGCTCACACAACATACAGTCCCCAACACTCACATCTCCACCAGCGTCTTGGAGAGAGCATGGAAGCACAGGTGGGACACCTTGGTCTGTATGCAGCGGTCCACCACCCAGTTTATGAGGGTGGGCGTGGCACTGTTCACCATCAGTAGCATCTGCACGGTCTTCTGGCCCAAGGTCTGTACCCTGGTGTCCGGGCAACACAACATGTTCTCCAGCCAGATGTAGATGCTGCTCTGGGGGTCCAGCCCTTTGCTGTGGAAGATCGGGCCTGCACAGATCAGGGCAGACATCGCTTCCAGGCAGCTGATTCCCAGGGGGCTGACGCGACCATTGTACCCAGACCTGGTGATGGTGGCGGTGGTGTGTGTACATGTGTGCATGCACAATAAACCTGAACACCTCCTTAAGCAGATCCACAGCACAAAACCCTCAGTCACATAGGTACATGTACATTATGTACAACATTGCAGGAACATACATGTACAGTATTGCAGGTACATACATGTACAACATTGCGAGTACATACATGTACAACATTGCGAGTACATACATGTACAACATTGCAGGTACATACATGTGCAACATTGCAGGTACACACATGTACAGTATTGCAGGTACATACATGTGCAACATTGCAGGTACATACATGTACAACATTGCAGGTACATACATGTACAGTATTGCAGGTACATACATGTACAGTATTGCAGGTACATACATGTGCAACATTGCAGGTACATACATGTACAGTACTGCAGGTACATACATGTACAACATTGCAGGTACATACATGTACAACATTGCAGGTACATACATGTGCAACATTGCAGGTACACACATGTACAGTATTGCAGGTACATACATGTGCAACATTGCAGGAACATACATGTGCAACATTGCAGGTACATACATGTACAACATTGCAGGTACATACATGTACAACATTGCAGGTACATACATGTACAACATTGCAGGTACATACATGTACAGTATTGCAGGTACATACATGTGCAACATTGCAGGTACATACATGTACAGTACTGCAGATTCATACATGTACAACATTGCAGGTACATACATGTGCAACATTGCAGGTACATACATGTACAGTATTGCAGGTACATACATGTGCAACATTGCAGGTACATACATGTACAGTACTGCAGATTCATACATGTACAACATTGCAGGAACATACATTATACATGTGCAACATTGCAGGTACATACATGTACAGTATTGCAGGTATATACATGTACAGTATTGCAAGTACACACATGTACAACATTGCAGGTACATACATGTGCAACACTGTATACACATGTACATGTGTATGCTTTAGACAGTGTTAGTCAGTGTTAATAGAAGTTGATTAATGGTTAATATTAGACTTAATGGTTAATCATTATACCAGTTAATTTGTATAATATCGGTTAGAATACTACAACAAACTAATGGGAGCTGTAGTGTCCTAATTGGAACCTGCTGGTGGGAGTTGATCAAGTACAAATAACCCATCAAAGCTTTCACTGTGGCTGCGTTTTAACCTTATTATAGCATTACGGTATACCCCAATACCCACTCCCCATAAACCATACTAACCCCCCAAACTACTGGCACCCATACCCCCCCCCCCCCCTCCCAATAGTCAATACTACTGGTACCCATACCCACCCAACCCCCCCCCCCCCCCCCATACTACTGGTACCCATACCCACCCCCCATACTACTGGTACCCATACCCACTCCCCAAACTACTGGTACCCATACCCACCCACCCCATACTACTGGTACCCATACCCACCCCCCCCCATACTACTGGTACCCATACCCACTCCCCAAACTACTGGTACCCATACCTACTCCCCACACGTGCAGATACCTAGAGTCTTGCTCTCCGTTATTTGATGAGCTGATTCCAAACAGCTCACACCAGCTAGAGAACAGGTAGAAGAGGCTGTAGCGCAGCTCTGTGCTGAACAGCCTCATCCTCTCCACACCTCTGGGGATGCTGTTGATCACGTTGGCTATGAAGGCCGCCAGGTGCAGACGCAGCTCCTGGAGAGTTGTGTTCACACAATCCGTGTCACTCTCAAGATTGCTCCTAAAAATAGAACAAACATCAAAACACATACGTGTACTGCGCAGGTCAAAAAAAGGTTCAATTAGAGACACATAAAAATTGTATTTCGGGGCCTTTAATACACACTTGATGCTTTCAATGAAGTCCGAAAAAACAGAGGAGATCTGTCCTGTCTCTGAGCGTGCAGATGTGTTCATTCTAAAGCAACCATGCTCGGCTGTGAGCTCAAACACCCTGGTGATCTGCACCCTGAAGACTTCGCGTTTTCGCTTCTTTTGGACTGGCTGTTGCCAGATGCATAGGATATGCGTGTGTGTGCATAAGTGTACATGTGATCTCAGGTGTCAAATATGACAAAACACCAGCTCTCACAGCCGACTTCTTCAAATCCATAGTATCGTGGATCAGTGGCTTCAACTCTTCCACCAGCGCCCTGCACAAGACACACACATGCAGTTCAAGTACATATATGGACATGTAGTTGGCATGTATGGACATACGGACACACACAATTGTACATACACAACACAAGAGTACATACCCAAAGGCAACACACAAGAGTACATACCCAAAGAAAACACAAAAGAGTACATACCCAAAGGCAATACACAAGAGTACATACCCAGAACACACAAGAGTACATACCCAAAGGCAACACACACGAGTACATACCCAAAGGCAACACACAGGAGTACATACCCAAAGGCAACACACAGGAGTACATACCCAAAGGCAACACACAAGAGTACATACCCAAAGGCAACACACAAGAGTACATGTACATACCCAAAGGCAACACACAAGAGTACATACCCAAAGGCAACACACACGAGTACATACCCAAAGGCAACACATAAGAGTACATACCCAAAGGCAACACACAAGAGTACAAGGCAACACACACGAGTACATACCCAATGGCAACACACAAGAGTACATACCCAAAGGCAACAGGGTTCACAAGGCCAAGTGATGTGATGGTAACCTCTAATATCTCTCCCTCAGACCTCAGTAAGGGAACAACAGAAGAGAAGCAGTCTGAACAGGTGTAGTGCTTGTGTGCAGCCAAGTCCAGCGACCTAACCACATATTGGGGGAAGCAGGTACATGTACATGAGTGATGGCATGGTAAATGGTAAAGTTTAGGTACAGTGGTAGTAAACTAAGTTTAATGCAGAGAGTTGCTCTGTGTTATATAGCGTTACTAAGCTGCCTATAGTGACGTTACTAAGCTGCCTATAGTGACGTTGCTAAGGCCAGATGTAAACATATGTTTTGGTAGATGCATTCAATGAACGATCCTAACCAATCCTATGCTGTGCATGAGTGCCCAATAGCATTGCAGGGCGTCCTTTTCCCCATAACACCCCTTATCCAATCAAATCATCCCAAACTGTTGTCGATATGGTTACAGGTTTGTATTGTATTTAAGCGAGGGCTCCATGGGGGCAGATTTCAATGTGTACATGTATATGCATTTTGATCAATGGTGGGCGACAACCTCTGGGCTTCTACCCTGGGACAGCCACCAAACCATGACCAGCATCTTGGTTTGGGACACAGGCCGACCCAATGGTGACCAGCGTCACCCATTGGTCCCTGTAGGCCCAGTGGTACGAGGCACAGCTGCTACATGCCTGACTGTGGCTGTCGCCTGCCCCCATTATGGGCCAAACACACCACGATTCTTAGCACGGGGTAGGGGGTACATTTACTCAGCCTCTAAGAGCAATTAGATGGCATTAAATGGCAGTTATGCCATGTAGCGTTTAGCAAATGCAATTAAATAGTTGTTCTTTAACCAATGCACACAACATTGTACATGTTGTACTTGGGAAGGAAGGGCAGGAGATGTGATCTCAAACCCCTCCATCCTCCCCATCTCCCTCCCATCACTCTCCCAAAGCTCCCTGTTCACACTCAACACTGCACTCACCCCCCACACCTTCACCTCCCTATTAATAATCCCTTTCTCACAGTCACCTTACCTCCCTCCAGCACTCACCTCTCTCCCAAAATTCCTCACTCACCCTCACCCTCCCAACACTCCTCCCTCCCTCCCAACACTCCTCACCTCCCTCCCAACACTCCTCACCCTCCCAACACCATCTTTACTTACCCAGAGTCAGCAGACCCTAATAAGTTGAGCTGGTTGGCAGGGTTAGGTGCAGCACAGCAGGCAAAGATTACATAGTTCCTCCATAGGAACATCTCCGGACTGCTGACAGCAAACGGGCGCCTCCCCTTCACAGAGGGGGGTTTGTCTCCTTTGTCACTGGTAATGAACCTGTGAGGAAGGTGTGGAGAGATGGACGTAGACAGGAAGTGTAGAAGGAAGTAGACAGGAAGTGGTGAAGAAAGTAGACAGGAAGTGGAGGTTGAAGGAAATATAGCCAGCACTAACCAATATTTGCCCCCCCCCCCCCCCCCCCCCCCCCTCCCCAACCTACCCAGGATCCAACTTGGAGTACACCTTCTTCATACGATCGACCACATAAGGCCATGCAATGGTCACCGCGGTAGGACACTGAGCAGGAAGTAGGTGTGGCTCCAGAAGCCCTGCAATGCACTGCGCCCAGGCATCCCTGAGGGAACTGCGGCTTCCTCCCTGCTCCAAGAAAACAGCCGAGCGGTCTGCCATCCAGCAGAGGTTGGTGATAGGGTCCTTGGTACTAAGGAGCTTGTGTTCAGACTAGAAGGATATAGCCAGGAAAGCCAAGGTATAAGGGAACCACCATCCCCCACTGTTGACCACTCACACACCACTCACCTCATCAAGATACATTACCTTGCCACGCCCACATACCACACCCACAACCTCGACCACACCCACATCTGGTCACAAATACTGCCACAAACCGACCTTCTCCTTGGGAGTCAGTGTACTGAAATAGCTCTTCACAATGGATGATGTAACCTTCTCCAAAACATCCATTACAGGAGTGTCCTAAATGTACAAACAAAACAAACCTTAACCTACACCTACATGTACATGCACACATACCCCTACATGTACATGCACACATACCCTACATGTACATGCACACATACCCCTACATGTACATGCACACATACCCCTACATGTACATGCACACATACCCTACATGTACATGCACACATACCCCTACATGCACACATACACCTACATGTACATGCACACATACACCTACATGTACATGCACACATACCCCTACATGCACACATACACCTACATGTACATGCACACATACATGTACCCCTACATGTACATGCACACATACCCTACATGTACATGCACACATACCCCTACATGTACATGCACACATACCCCTACATGTACATGCACACATACCCTACATGTACATGCACACATACCCCTACATGCACACATACACCTACATGTATATGCACACATACCCTACATGTACATGCACACATACCCCTACATGCACACATACACCTACATGTACATGCACACATACCCTACATGTACATGCACACATACCCCTACATGCACACATACACCTACATGTACATGCACACATACACCTATATGTACATGCACACATACCCCTACATGCCCACATACACCTACATGTACATGCACACATACCCTACATGTACATGCACACATACCCCTACATGCACACATACACCTACATGTACATGCACACATACATGTACCCCTACATGTACATGCACACATACCCCTACATGTACATGCACACATACCCCTACATGTACATGCACACATACCCTACATGTACATGCACACATACCCCTACATGCACACATACACCTACATGTACATGCACACATACCCTACATGTACATGCACACATACCCCTACATGCACACATACACCTACATGTACATGCACACATACATGTACCCCTACATGTACATGCACACATACCCCTACATGTACATGCACACATACCCCTACATGTACATGCACACATACCCTACATGTACATGCATACATACACCTACATGTACATGCACACATACCCCTACATGTACATGCACACATACCCATACATGTACATGCACACATACACCTACATGCACATGCACACATACCCCTACATGTACATGCACACATACCCCTACATGTACACGCACACATACCCCTACATGCACCATCATGTTTACCTACACCCATCATACACATGTAACAATACACACACAAGTGGATGTGTACATGTGTTGTGTATGTACCATCATGTATGGATATGCCAACACACACTACAGTACTCCCATATGCCAACACACACTACAGTACTCCCATATGCCAACACATACTACAGTACTCCCATATGCCAACACACACTACAGTACTACCATATACCAACACACACTACCATATGCCAACACACACTACCATATGCCAACACACACTACAGTACTCCCATATGCCAACACATACTACAGTACTCCCATATGCCAACACACACTACAGTACTCCCATATACCAACACACACTACAGTACTCCCATATGCCAACACACACTACAGTACTACCATATACCAACACACACTACCATATGCCAACACACACTACCATATGCCAACACACACTACAGTACTCCCATATGCCAACACACACTACCATATGCCAACACACACTACAGTACTCCCATATGCCAACACATACTACAGTACTCCCATATGCCAACACACACTACAGTACTCCCATATGCCAACACACACTACAGTACTCCCATATGCCAACACATACTACAGTACTCCCATATGCCAACACACACTACCATATGCCAACACACACTACAGTACTCCCATATGCCAACACACACTACAGTACTCCCATATGCCAACACATACTACAGTACTCCCATATGCCAACACACACTACAGTACTCCCATATGCCAACACACACTACAGTACTCCCATATGCCAACACACACTACCATATGCCAACACACACTACAGTACTACCATATACCAACACACACTACCATATGCCAACACACACTACCATATGCCAACACACACTACAGTACTACCATATACCAACACACACTACCATATGCCAACACACACTACCATATGCCAACACACACTACCATATGCCAACACACACTACAGTACTCCCATATGCCAACACACACTACCATATGCCAACACACACTACAGTACTCCCATATGCCAACACACACTACAGTACTCCCATATGCCAACACACACTACAGTACTCCCATATGCCAACACACACTACAGTACTCCCATATGCCAACACACACTACAGTACTCCCATATGCCAACACATACTACAGTACTCCCATATGCCAACACACACTACAGTACTCCCATATGCCAACACACACTACAGTACTCCCATATGCCAACACATACTACAGTACTCCAATATGCCAACACATACTACAGTACTCCCATATGCCAACACATACTACAGTACTCCCATATGCCAACACATACTACAGTACTCCCATATGCCAACACATACTACAGTACTCCCATATGCCAACACATACTACAGTACTCCCATATGCCAACACATACTACAGTACTCCCATATGCCAACACATACTACAGTACTCCCATATGCCAACACACACTACAGTACTCCCATATGCCAACACACACTACAGTACTACCATATGCCAACACACACTACAGTACTCCCATATGCCAACACACACTACAGTACTCCCATATGCCAACACATACTACAGTACTCCCATATGCCAACACATACTACAGTACTCCCATATGCCAACACACACTACAGTACTCCCATATGCCAACACATACTACAGTACTCCCATATGCTAACACATACTACAGTACTCCCATATGCTAACACATACTACAGTACTCCCATATGCCAACACATACTACAGTACTCCCATATGCCAACACATACTACAGTACTCCCATATGCCAACACACACTACAGTACTACCATATGCCAACACATACTACAGTACTCCCATATGCCAACACATACTACAGTACTCCCATATGCCAACACATACTACAGTACTCCCATATGCCAACACACACTACAGTACTCCCATATGCCAACACACACTACAGTACTACCATATGCCAACACACACTACAGTACTCCCATATGCCAACACACACTACAGTACTCCCATATGCTAACACATACTACAGTACTCCCATATGCCAACACACACTACAGTACTCCCATATGCCAACACATACTACAGTACTCCCATATGCTAACACATACTACAGTACTCCCATATGCCAACACACACTACAGTACTCCCATATGCCAACACATACTACAGTACTCCCATATGCCAACACACACTACAGTACTCCCATATGCCAACACACACTACAGTACTCCCATATGCCAACACATACTACAGTACTCCCATATGCCAACACACACTACAGTACTCCCATATGCCAACACATACTACAGTACTCCCATATGCCAACACACACTACAGTACTACCATATACCAACACACACTACCATATGCCAACACACACTACAGTACTCCCATATGCCAACACATACTACAGTACTCCCATATGCCAACACACACTACAGTACTACCATATACCAACACACACTACCATATGCCAACACACACTACAGTACTCCCATATGCCAACACACACTACAGTACTCCCATATGCCAACACACACTACAGTACTCCCATATGCCAACACACACTACAGTACTACCATATACCAACACACACTACCATATGCCAACACACACTACAGTACTCCCATATGCCAACACATACTACAGTACTCCCATATGCCAACACACACTACAGTACTACCATATACCAACACACACTACCATATGCCAACACACACTACAGTACTCCCATATGCCAACACATACTACAGTACTCCCATATGCCAACACACACTACAGTACTCCCATATGCCAACACACACTACAGTACTACCATATGCCAACACACACTACAGTACTCCCATATGCCAACACATACTACAGTACTCCCATATGCCAACACACACTACAGTACTACCATATGCCAACACACACTACAGTACTCCCATATGCCAACACATACTACAGTACTCCCATATGCCAACACACACTACAGTACTCCCATATGCCAACACACACTACAGTACTCCCATATGCCAACACACACTACCATATGCCAACACACACTACAGTACTCCCATATGCCAACACATACTACAGTACTCCCATATGCCAACACATACTACAGTACTCCTATATGCCAACACACACTACAGTACTCCCATATGCCAACACACACTACAGTACTCCCATATACCAACACACACTACAGTACTCCTATATGCCAACACACACTACAGTACTCCCATATGCCAACACACACTACAGTACTCCCATATGCCAACACACACTACAGTACTCCCATATGCCAACACACACTACAGTACTCCCATATACCAACACACACTACAGTACTCCCATATGCCAACACACACTACCATATGCCAACACACACTACAGTACTCCCATAGGACCTTCTAAAAATCAAACACGCACCAAAGGATCTGGTACACCACTGCACATTATATGTACATCTAACGGTAACTTACTTTATTGGAGTCTTTCAATACGTCCATGAGAAGGCGTGTCTCCTTGAGCAGGGTTAGACTCATCCTCTTGGTTTGTGCACGATAGTTACAGAGGAAGACCAGAGCACACCCCTCTACGAGGTGGAGGGACGGGTGCAGGGTACGTTGGGTGGGTGGGGAAGCATCCTGGGGAGGAGGAGTGGTCAGTGCATATGCCCCACACCCATGGCCTTAACTGCACTATACCCATGGTCTTAACTGCACTATACCCATGGCCTTAACTGCACTATACCCATGGCCTTAACTGCACTATACCCATGGCCTTAACTGCACTATACCCATGGCCTTAACTGCCCTATACCCATGGCCTTAACTGCACTATACCCATGGCCTTAACTGCACTATACCCATGGCCTTAACTGCACTATACCCATGGCCTTAACTGCACCATACCCATGGCCTTAACTGCACCATACCCATGGCCTTAACTGCACTATACCCATGGCCTTAACTGCACTATACCCATGACCTTAACTGCACTAGACCCATCCAGGTACCTGCTTCTCTGCTGCCAGATGCCTCCAGGCTGTTACAAACTGAGTCAGTATCTTGAGAGCATTCTCGAGGACCAATGGGCAGGAGTCAGAGATTCCCCTCAGAATGAAAGCCGCCATGCCACCCACCACATCATCCCTCCAAGCAGGGAAGTTTGTGATGATGTTCTGCAAGGTATTCACTGCTGCCCTGTAATGGCAGTGTGTGTGTGAGTGTAATATTCCCTGCTGCCCTGTAATGGCAGTGTGTGTACAAGGTATTCCTTGCTGCTCTACATATGTGTGTGAGTACAATATTCCTTTGTGTACATAAGTTATTTCTTGTGTGTGTGTGTTTGTGTGTGTGTGTGTGTGTGTGTGTGTGTGTGTGTGTGTGTGTGTGTGTGTGTGTGTGTGTGTGTGTGTGTGTGTGTGTGTGTGTGTGTGTGTCACAAGTACATACTACAGTTCCATGTACATGTCATATGCACTGGGTGGTAATGTGCTTCTGGTCCCCAGGCTTAATATTCTGTGTAGTGGTACCCAGGCCTAACTTTCTCGGTGGTCCACAGCATAATGGAGGCCACGTGTATGTGCTAACCTGCAAAGCTCATGGTCGATGTGGATGGTGAGGTGGGAGAGTAGATCGACTAGACTCTCATTGCTGAAGTCACTGGGAATGATCCTGGGTATGGCTGCAACACAAGTCTTCAGAAGGTCCAACTTGGGCGTCCGATCAGCACTGCAATAGAGAACCACAGATGTGAACCAAAGATGGCTCATATGTGAACCAAAGATGGCTCATATGTGAACCAAAGATGGCTCATGTGTGAACCAAAGATGGCTCATGTGTGAACCAAAGATGGCTCATATGTGAACCAAAGATGGCTCATATGTGAACCAAAGATGGCTCATATGTGAACCAAAGATGGCACAGATGTGAACCAAAGATGAACCAAAGATGGCTCATATGTGAACCAAAGACGGCTCATGTGTGAACCAAAGATGGCTCATGTGTGAACCAAAGATGGCTCATATGTGAACCAAAGATGGCTCATATGTGAACCAAAGATGGCTCATATGTGAACCAAAGATGGCTCATGTGTGAACCAAAGATGGCACATACATGTATATAAACCATTGGGGGGTGTAAATATCTCCACCCACAGGCACCACACATTCATAGGGTACACACTGTATGACTACAGGCCTTCATAGGGTACACACTGTATGACTACAGGCCTTCATAGGGTACACACTGTATGACTACAGACCTTCATAAGGTGCACACTGTATGACTACAGGCCTTCATAAGGTACACACTGTATGACTACAGGCCTTCATAGGGTACACACTGTATGACTACAGGCCTTCATAGGGTACACACTGTATGACTACAGACCTTCATAAGGTGCACACTGTATGACTACAGGCCTTCATAAGGTACACACTGTATGACTACAGGCCTTCATAGGGTACACACTGTATGACTACAGGCCTTCATAGGGTACACACTGTATGACTACAGGCCTTCATAGGGTACACACTGTATGACTACAGGCCTTCATAGGGTACACACTGTATGACTACAGGCCTTCATAGGGCACACGCTGTATGACTACAGGCCTTCATAAGGTACACACTGTATGACTACAGGCCTTCATAGGGTACACACTGTATGACTACAGACCTTCATAGGGTACACATTGTATGACTACAGGCCTTCATAGGGTACACACTGTATGACTACAGGCCTTCATAAGATACACACTGTATGACTACAGGCCTTCATAGGGCACACGCTGTATGACTACAGGCCTTGATAGGGTACACATTGTATGACTACAGGCCTTCATAGGGTACACACTGTATGACTACAGGCCTTCATAGGGCACACGCTGTATGACTACAGGCCTTCATAGGGCACACACTGTATGACTACAGGCCTTCATAAGATACACACTGTATGACTACAGGCCTTCATAGGGCACACGCTGTATGACTACAGGCCTTCATAAGGTACACACTGTATGACTACAGGCCTTCATAGGGTACACACTGTATGACTACAGACCTTCATAGGGTACACATTGTATGACTACAGGCCTTCATAGGGTACACACTGTATGACTACAGGCCTTCATAAGATACACACTGTATGACTACAGGCCTTCATAGGGTACACACTGTATGACTACAGGCCTTCATAAGATACACACTGTATGACTACAGGCCTTCATAGGGCACACGCTGTATGACTACAGGCCTTGATAGGGTACACATTGTATGACTACAGGCCTTCATAGGGTACACACTGTATGACTACAGGCCTTCATAAGATACACACTGTATGACTACAGGCCTTCATAGGGTACACACTGTATGACTACAGGCCTTGATAGGGTACACACTGTATGACTACAGGCCTTCATAGGGTACACACTGTATGACTACAGGCCTTCATAGGGTACACACTGTATGACTACAGACCTTCATAGGGTACACATTGTATGACTACAGGCCTTCATAGGGTACACACTGTATGACTACAGGCCTTCATAAGATACACACTGTATGACTACAGGCCTTCATAGGGTACACACTGTATGACTACAGGCCTTGATAGGGTACACACTGTATGACTACAGACCTTCATAGGGTACACACTGTATGACTACAGGCCTTCATAAGGTACACACTGTATGACTACAGGCCTTCATAGGGTACACACTGTATGACTACAGACCTTCATAGGGTACACGCTGTATGACTACAGGCCTTCATAAGGTGCACAACATACGATCAAACTGTTGCAAGTTTGCTACATGAACCTACGTCAACACTTCATCCAAGCTGCGGCCGACCGCTTGAAGGTTTGTTTGCAGAAGTGTCCTTCCTACGCTCAAATCAACAGACTTCAAGATGTCCCCAAGCGCCTTTCGAACCCTGCATTGAACACACACCAAGCAACCCTTTAATACACGTACAAGCAGGTGTGGTCATACATCCTGAGGTTACAGGTGGGTGTGGTCCAAGACACTTAAAAGGTCAACAGTGGGTGTAGACAAAGACATTGAAGCAGTCACAAGTGGGTGTGGTCACAAACACTAAAGGTCCCAACAAAAACATTTTAACAAATGGGTGTGGTCACAAACACCAACAGCCATGACAAAAACATCTTAAAGGTCACCAGACAAATACATTAATACATTTTAAGATCACCAATGGGTGTAGTTATGGTCAGGGCACCCCCCCCCCCCCCCCCCCCCCCCCCCCAACTCACTCTGGGTAGTAGTTCTCCACTCCTATCTTCCTGGCTATGTCCTCTGAGAGGGTGCTGGATAGGAACTTGGTCTTGACGCGAGCAGAGCCCCCAGAGGGAGGCATGGTGAGGTTAGTGGGCATGGGGATGTCGCTGTCCTTCTTCTCAAGGCTGTCTGCGATGACGAGGAAGGCTCTAATGAACACAATGGTCCTCTCAGGGTGCCTAAGGTCAAGGTGGACCAGCTCATTGATGATCTCCTGCATGGCATAATCCAGACGATACTGTACAGGCTCCTGCATGGCATAATCCAGACGATACTGTACAGGGGAGGGGACACAGGTCATGGGTATACTGTACAGGGGAGGGGACACAGGTCATGGGCATACTGTACAGGAGAGGGAACACAGGTCATGGGTATACTGTACAGGGGAGGGGACACAGGTCATGGGTATACTGTACAGGGGAGGGGACACAGGTCATGGGCATACTGTACAGGAGAGGGAACACAGGTCATGGGCATACTGTACAGGGGAGGGAACACAGGTCATGGGCATACTGTACAGGAGAGGGAACACAGGTCATGGGCATACTGTACAGGGGAGGGAACACAGGTCATGGGCATACTGTACAGGGGAGGGAACACAGGTCATGGGCATACTGTACAGGAGAGGGAACACAGGTCATGGGTATACTGTACAGGGGAGGGAACACAGGTCATGGGTATACTGTACAGGGGAGGGAACACAGGTCATGGGCATACTGTACAGGAGAGGGAACACAGGTCATGGGCATACTGTACAGGGGAGGGAACACAGGTCATGGGTATACTGTACAGGGGAGGGAACACAGGTCATGGGCATACTGTATAGGGGAGGGAACACAGGTCATGGGCATACTGTACAGGAGAGGGAACACAGGTCAGTATGTGACACATCTACATGTAGGAGAACGTATATGTGTAGGAGGACAGCCCTGGGAGGGAGGAGAGGGGTGTAAACCATTGATTTATACATCAGGTGGGGAGAGATACATGTACATGCAGGTAGAGGAGCTATGGATGGAGAGGGGAGGAGGTGTTATGGATGGGGAGGAGGTAGGGGAGGGTTTCATAGACACCCAATTGACCAAATCTAAATGAAGGGCTTGAAGCCCCTCATAGCCACAGGAGCACTTGTGTATACATTTGTACAAGTACAGTGGAAATGGTTACAACAGCTTGTGCATATAAGTACTGAAGGACAATGCTTGAAAAAAATGGCCATTGAACAATGGCATTCCATGGGGCAGCTATGGGAACTGCGTATTTGGGTATGGGTGCATAGACTATGGGTGAGGACAGTAGAGGGGGGTCACCATTGAGAAGGGTGTTGCCTAAGCTTAGATGACCAAGGTTCAGTTGTGTCACAATTCATTGACTCACCTTGGCAATGTAGTGAATGACTTTGACAAATATATTCAAAGGCATATCCTTTGGCTGCAGTCTTCCACCTTTTGGGAACAGTGTGTCCACTATCAGCCTCAGGCGACTGTGTGTGCCATGTGTGTGTGCCATGTGTGTGCATGTGTGTATGTGCCATTGTGTGCATGTGTGTGTGCATGTGTGTATGTGCCATGTGTGTGTGCATGTGTGTGTGTGTGTATGTGTGTGCATGTGTATGTGCCATGTGTGCATACATGTGGGACAAACACGTCTATTATCACTAATCAATCAAATCTGGGTATAAGGTAAAGTGGGTGGGCAAATGGGCGGGGTAAATGTAAAGTGGGCGGGGGTAAATTGGGCGCGACGTACATCAAAGGTTATAAGTACTCACTTCTGTGTGGTAACATTGTTCTCTCCTTTGAGACGAATCATGTAGACCCTGTTATGATGAGAAACGAAAGCCACCAATGACACTAATACATGTATCCCCACCTCACCCCCATTCCTCACCCCACCACACCCCTCTGGCTCACCCCCACCACGCCCCTAGAGGTGATAACTTCATACATGTACATGCAGTGCCACTTCTAAAAGGTACGCATAGTTCCAATTGGTGCCACCTAACCATCCAAGGGCTGTTCCATATACCCATTACATCATGTTTATAAAAATCTTCAGATCTCAGACCACTCAATGCAACAACTCCTTCCTCTCATCGCACGTGTGCCATCACCATAGCTACCAACCTGCATACCTTCCAAGGCGGGAGGCAATGCTTAACTGGGAGTGAGATAGCCCTGTTTGGGCGTGAGATACTAAAAACAGCATTTATCGTGCCTGGTATACGCGGGGGGAAAAGGGGGGGGGGGGGGGGGGGGGGGCCCTTGCAATTGGCTGTTATCAGCCTGGACAGCTGTGCAGGTGATATGTAAATGCGTGTTTTACGATATATTTGTTCCCGGAAAATGTTCATTGCGTGAGGTTTAAGCCTGAGGTGTGCGAGTTGGTAGGTACACATCACTTCAGACTCAATGTTGGTGGGGCTATGTACCGTAACATTATAGCATCCCCTTTCATTCATAACCACTCATACATTGTATCTCATACCATAACTATTCAATCATTTGATAACCACTCGCATAATATCATCTCATATAACTATTCGATCATTTGATAACTGCTATTCCATTATTTGATAACCACTCACCAAACAAGTCGATAGAGAGATTCAAGAGCAGCACGCTGAAGCTTGCTGTCCCCACGTCCCTGTTGTTGGGGGAGGATGGGGGGGGGGGGGGGGGTAAGAAGGGGGAGGGCAAGGGGGAAGAGTTATCAGGAGAGGAGGAAGGTGTGTAGGAAATGGAGGGTGGTTGATGAAGATAAGATAATGAAGGCACATAACACATGCCACATACACACACATTACATGTACATGTACATACACATACATTACATACACACACATACATGTACATGAACACACACACACACACGCATGTACATAAACATAAATACAAATACACATACAAATTCAGACAAACACATACAAACACACATTACATAGACCACACATATAAACACAAACACATCACACAGATACACACATACACACATTACACTAACACAACATAAATACGTAAGCACACACATTACATTCACTGGGTGTACCTTGATGATGGGAATGATCACTTGGTTCAGAAATGGGTGCCAAGACTGAAGGAAAAACTCTCCCTCACTGATAGCCAGCAGCACAGTCAACAGAGAGATGTATGGCTGGGTACAAGAACATCAACTAACCATTAGGCACACACAAAAGGTACCACATACATGTACAGTAGTATACGCACAACACAAAGCTATCACATACAGTAATACAGTAGCATACACACCACACAAAGCTATCACATACAGTAGTATACACACCCCACAAAGCTATCACATACAGTAGTATATACACCACACAAAGTTATCACATACAGTAGTATATACACCACACAAAGCTATCACATAAGTAGTATATACACACCACACAAAGCTATCACATACAGCAGTATATAGGTACATGTATCACATACACAAAGCTATCACATACAAGTATATTCACACAAACATGTACATCACACAAATTAATTGCTTCACAGGCAGTAAATAGTTGTGGTCCAATAATGCACCACACAACCCATATACAATTACATGTACCTCAAACCCCAAACCATATCATGTCAAACCTCACATTACACACCCTAACACACATCACTACACACACTTCTGTATACACACACCTTTACATGTACCACTACACACACCACTACAAATGGACCCTTTGCATGAAAGATCAGAAGTCGATAAATGTCTCATCCGGAGTAAAAGCCACAGCGGTTGCCTAGAGACAATGTGTCACGTTTGCGGACCTTTGCGTAATAAAATGGCAACACTCATAGTCATTCCTTCCCGCTCGGACAGTGATCCTTCGGCCGATCCAGTTCCTGGTCAAACTATGCTGCCAACAGTAAGCTTGACCGAGTCCGACATACCCAGAGCCTTTTTAAATGGATGGCCTTAAAAAGGCTCTGGGTATGTCAGAATCGGTCAAACTTACTGTTGGCAGCATAGTTTGATCAGGAACTGGATCGGCCGAAGGATCAATGTCTGAGCTGACTCCGAGCGTTGCCATTTTATTACGCAAAGGTCCGCGGACGTGACACAATGTCTCTAGGCAACCGCTGTGGTTTTTACTCCAGACATGACGTTTATCGTACTTCCGATCTTTCATGCAAAGGGTCCATTACCCAAACCACACACCAAACCATGCCACCACAGTGATCAGAAGCATAAAGGTGTACTCACAGCTGAGGTGGCATACATAAAGGTGTACTCACAGCTGAGGTGGCATGCATAATGGTATACTCACAGCAGAGGTGGCATGCATAAAGGTGTACTCACAGCTGAGGTGGCATGCATAAAAGTGTACTCACAGCTGAGGTGGCATGCATAATGGTATACTCACAGCAGAGGTGGCATGCATAAAGGTGTACTCACAGCTGAGGTGGCATGCATAAAGGTTTACTCACAGCTGAGGTGGCATGCATAAAGGTGTACCCACAGCAGAGGTGGCATGCATAAAGGTGTACTCACAGCTGAGGTGGCATGCATAAAGGTGTACTCACAGCTGAGGTGGCATGCATAAAAGTGTACTCACAGCTGAGGTGGCATGCATAAAGGTGTACTCACAGCTGAGGTGGCATGCATAAAGGTGTACTCACAGCTGAGGTGGCATGCATAAAGGTGTACTCACAGCAGAGGTGGCATGCATAAAGGTGTACTCACAGCTGAGGTGGCATACATAAAGGTGTACTCACAGCAGAGGTGGCATGCATAAAGGTGTACTCACAGCAGAGGTGGCATGCATAAAGGTGTACTCACAGCTGAGGTGGCATGCATAAGGTGTACTCACAGCTGAGGTGGCATGCATAAAGGTGTACTCACAGCAGAGGTGGCATGCATAAAGGTGTACTCACAGCAGAGGTGGCATGCATAAAGGTGTACTCACAGCAGAGGTGGCATGCATAAAGATGTACTCACAGCTGAGGTGGCATGCATAAAGGTGCACTCACAGCTGAGGTGGCATGCATAAAGGTGCACTCACAGCAGAGGTGGCATGCATAAAGGTGTACTCACAGCAGAGGTGGCATGCATAAAGGTGTACTCACAGCTGAGATGGCATGCATAAGGTGTACTCACAGCTGAGGTGGCATGCATAAAGGTGTACTCACAGCAGAGGTGGCATGCATAAAGGTGTACTCACAGCTAAGGTGGCATGCATAAAGGTGTACTCACAGCAGAGGTGGCATGCATAAAGGTGTACTCACAGCAGAGGTGGCATGCATAAAGGTGCACTCACAGCTGAGGTGGCATGCCTCCTCTTGGCTTGGTCAAAGCTGTAGTTATACAGCATGCTGATAAACTTCCGGACCACTGGGAGAGAGGACTCAAACTTGATGACAGAGGCCACAGGAACCAAGATCTCGACCAGCAGGGCACACATTGCGTTCTTAATCTTATCCCTGCTGCATTCAAGCAGAAATGTAGCACACTCCTAAAGGGGAGTCAGGGTGAGGGAGGAGTGAGGGAGGGTGAGTAGTGTGAGTGAGGAGTAAGGAGTGTATGGAGGGATGAGGTGTGAGGAGTGAGGAGTAAGGAGTGTATGGAGGGATAAGGTGTGAGGAGTGAGGAGTAAGGAGTGTATGGAGGGATGAGGTGTGAGGAGTGAGGAGTAAGGAGTGTATGGAGGGATGAGGTGTGAGGAGTGAGGAGTAAGGAGTGTATGGAGGGATAAGGTGTGAGGAGTGAGGAGTAAGGAGTGTATGGAGGGATGAGGTGTGAGGAGTGAGGAGTAAGGAGTGTATGGAGGGATGAGGTGTGAGGAGTGAGGAGTAAGGAGTGTATGGAGGGATAAGGTGTGAGGAGTGAGGAGTAAGGAGTGTATGGAGGGATAAGGTGTGAGGAGTGAGGAGTAAGGAGTGTATGGAGGGATGAGGTGTGAGGAGTGAGGAGTAAGGAGTGTATGGAGGGATGAGGTGTGAGGAGTGAGGAGTAAGGAGTGTATGGAGGGATGAGGTGTGAGGAGTGAGGAGTAAGGAGTGTATGGAGGGATGAGGTGTGAGGAGTGAGGAGTAAGGAGTGTATGGAGGGATGAGGTGTGAGGAGTGAGGAGTAAGGAGTGAGGAGTAAGGAGTGTATGGAAGGATGAGGTGTGAGGAGTGAGGAGTAAGGAGTGTATGGAGGGATGAGGTGTGAGGAGTGAGGAGTGAGGGAAGTAAGGACAAAGAGAAATGACATAACTGCCAGTGACATGTGATGCCTTGTATACATGTACATTATGTACCTACAACTGGTAAAAGCAAAACCCAAGTAGATGTACCAGGGTGTGAGGTGGTGCACATTCTCCAATACCTGTCTGTCCCCTAACACATGGCTAATGAGCACGAGGCACAGAAGAAGAAGGATTAGCCATCATCAAGCAATGGCAGGCCCTAACCACTGGATGATAGACCTCATTCACGTGAAGGGCTTTATTATATATCAGTGTGTGCAGTGTTTCCCCCAGCGCCTTGCTATAGCATGGTGCATTTCAGGTGTTGGTCATGAATTTATATAGAAGACTAGGCCTCGCCTTACACCACAAAGGTTTGTACTTTCTAACACATTTAGCCTATACAAACCAATCTTTACCACGTCACAGTGGTATGCGCCATACATTTTGTGGACAAAAGGCGTGAAATATTGAAAAAGTGGCGTAATGCCTTAGCAACCACCCTTGACAACCGACAACCTTACAAACTTTGCACTACATGTTAACATGTTTGAACTTGTCGCTATTTAAAGGCCATACATGGAATGAAGTACCTTTGTTCTATTAGTAGCCAATGTCACATGGACTAGTTTTCTCTCCACTGCTTCCTACAAGCGGCCATTTTTTGACGAACACATCGACTTCAGCGTACTTTTTCGACCACGCAGACAAATTCTGCTCACCAAGTGGAAGCACATAACAAAAGGAGACAGAAGGTACTAACAGCATATAGTATGGAACTGTAGCCATACTTTTTCTTCGTGATGGTATACGTGTGTGAAGTATACTGTGGTTTGAGCCGTGGTAACATATGATAGTTTGAAAAGGTTTCTCCTTTGTTTGGCGTTGGAATTGCTTCCACAATCTGGGGTGCAATGGACAGCCTGTGCTCTTGAACAATAAGAGAGGGGTGTGGACCTTCTTGTAGTTACATTGATAAGTTCTCTGTGTGGGCATGGATAGTCTACCCCCTGTTAACCTAGGAGACCAAAGCCTGCACCCATCCACCTTGCCCGTTGTTATAGATATATAAACTCTATCAACTTGACTGCTCTTGTAGACCACAGTGTACAGACACTGTACACAGGTGGTGCCCAAGAGAAGTGAGCAATATGCATAGTGTGTGGGATGGCTTGTATCATCACAATTAGCTTTAGGTTGAGCAGTGCTGTACAGGACATGTGGGTCTGGGCCCGAGACACTGGCTGTCTTCTCTCCCATAGCCATAGGTGTACCATTAAGATCAATGTCCTAGCCATCATCAATTAAGCAGCCTCATGTGTTAGACAACCCTACTCTTAGTGTCTCCATTATTGAGACTGCATCCCCCGGTACCTTTATTTACCTACACTTCTCAGGTGTGCCTACCCATATGTTATGGGAAGGAAGTGGCTACTATTCTGACCCCAATCCATTGGTCCCTCCAGCTGTTCCTGTTCTCAGCACAATTTTAACTTAATGTGTATTAATGCCATCTAATTGCTCTTAGAGGCTGAGTAAATGTACCCCCTACCCCGTGCTAAGAATCGTGGTGTGTTTGGCCCATAATGGGGGCAGGCAACAGCCACAGTCAGGCATGTAGCAGCTGTGCCTCGTACCACTGGGCCTACAGGGACCAATGGGTGACGCTGGTCACCATTGGGTCGGCCTGTGTCCCAAACCAAGACGCTGGTCATGGTTTGGTGGCTGTCCCAGGGTAGAAGCCCAGAGGGTGTCGCCCACCATTGATCAAAATGCATATATGTACATGTACACATTGAAATACATAATAGAGAGAGGGGAAGAGCAGAGGGTGGGTGAGCAACTGGCCGCAGTCAAGGCTATGACTGGAGTGCTGCCCCCATGGAGCCCTCACTTAAATACAATACAAACCTGTAACCATATCGACAACAGTTTGGGATGATCTGATTGGATAGGGGGTGATATGGGGAGGACGCCCTGCAATGCTATTGGGCACTCATGCACCGCATAGGATTGGTTAGGATCGTTCATTGCATGCATCTGCCAAAACATATGTTTACATCTGGGCTTAGCAACGTCACCATAGTCAGCTTAGTAACGCTATATAACACAGAGCATTAAACTTAGTTTACTACCACTGTACCTAAACTTTACCTAAATGTGAAGCCATTAGTAGTAGCTTCTCTTCTACTCCCTCCCCTCTCCTCCCTCCCCTCTCCTCCCTCCCCTCTCCTCCCTCCCCTCTCCTCCCTCCCCTCTCCTCCCTCCCCTTTCCTCCCTCCCCTCTTCTCTCTCCCCTTTCCTCCCTCTCCTTCCTCTCTCCTCCCCTCTCCATCCTTCTCCTCCTTCCCCTCTCCCTCCTCCCTCCCCTCTTCTTCCCCTCTCAATCCCCTCCTCCCTCCCCCTCTCCCTCCGCTCTCCTCCCTCCCCATCCTCTCTCCTCCCCTCCTCCCTCCCCTCCTCCCTCCCCTCCTCCCTCCCCCCCTCCTCTCCCCTTCCCCTCTCCCCCTCCCCTTCCTCCTCCCCTCCCCCTCCTCCCCCTCTTCCTCCTCTCCCTCTCCCTCTCCTTTCCTCTCCCTCCCACCTCTCCCCCTCACTCTCCTTCTCCCTCCCATTCTCCCTTGTTGTTACACTTTCCCTTCTATTTACTGTACTACACTAATGCCAGTCTGTTGGTTCTCCTTAATAATTCTGTTTATACTTATAACTACTCTGTCAAAGTACTGCTCATACACGTCACAAGCACCTACAGTGGGTGCCATCAGGGGGTGTATGCTTATAGTAACTCTGAACATTGATAGAATGCCCTCCTTTTCTTCCTTGTAGCAACCAAAAGGCTTCCATACACTCTGCAAACTTTCTGGAGCTGGTCTCTGTGGTGTTACATCTAGGCTATGTGACCGAACAAAGCAACTGAAGCCGCATTATTCATAGCCAAGCAAAACCGTTTATTGTGTGATGAAAAAAAGTATGGCTGCATCTGAATGGTGTTTCTGTACACCTAATTGTGTGTAGTTTACGATGCAGCATACCAACCGTCTTGAGAATTTGTCTGTGCTTGTGTTTTCATCCTAAAGTTACCCCTCTCCCTTACAATATCCGTATATAAATTGGCTGCGCATTATTAAGGATTGCGATATGAAGAGTGCGCATATGGTATAGTCTCTACTGCGATGATACACCAGTTAAATGGGAGGGATCAACGGGCATTCGATGGTAAAATGAACAAGATACAGCTCTCTCAAAAAACGCCATTTTAATGAGGCCATGGCGCATATAGCCACAATGGATTTTTTAGGTTTACGGTATTGTCTAGTTATGGACCCTTTTGTCCAGCCGCAGAGGGCTGTGACTTATCTATACAACACACGACTTGATAATAGACATTAAATTCATAAGCAGGCACTGCATGCAGCACCATGCTCTGTGGGAAACCCTGGTGTGCTTCTATTAGAGCGCAAGTGATGGTATTACATGTACATGTAGGCAAAGAACATGACACTTTAGTAGCTATAGCCCTGTACTAATGCTGTGCACATGGTATGTGCATGTGTGTGGACACCACCATACCATCGTGTACACATATACATGTACTCATATACAACACACACACACACACACATGTACATTGTATACCACATACAACACACATGTACATTGTATGCCACATACAACACACATGTACATTGCATACCACATACATGTACAACACACATGTACATTGTATGCGCACACACAACACAGATAAATGTATATCACACATAAGGACTTTTACCTGCAGGAAGCGGAACCACAATTCTAGGTCTTCCACGGGGAACATTTTGACCCTCATGAAGCTTAGTCCCTCGATGATCCTCACCACCAAACCGGAGCTCTTCTGGGGGTCCTTGATCTCTTGGAAGAACCTGCGACATATGGAATGGAACCGGGACTGGGATAGTACACCCACAACTTCAGCATAAAGGTCTGCGATCTTCTTGATGTTCTGAGCATTAAGGTTGACCGTATCTCTATGGAAACAAAAGAAGTGTTTGGCATGTGCAGATGGACATCCTTATCGATATGCAGTCACACGTACATACACGCACACACATGTACACACGTGTGGTGTACTGATTCAAAGGATGTACATGTAAACAATCCAAATGTCACACGTGTAGGTCCCACATTTTCAAGTATTCTGTAGGCGTGTGACATTCTAAACTATGTATCCTTTTTGCATAGTTTGGTTAGTCCCCATCTGCTGCCTTCCAGCGTAGCAAAACATACATACCCAAACACACAAGCATGCCCAATCATATATATTCCCAAAAATAATACATACACCACACATACACACATACACCACACATATACACATACACACATACATGTACATGTACATACACACTATAACACACATATAAATACACACACATACACACCACACATACACATACACACAAAAACACACCCTACCTACACATACACCCCACACACACCACACATACACACCCCACACACACACACCCCACACACACACACACACACACCCCACACACACCACCCCACACACACACATCCCACACACACACCACACACATACACACACATACATACACACACACACATACCCCACACACACACACACACCACACACACACCACACACATACACACACATACATCCCCACACACACACACCCCACACCCCACACACACATACCCCACACACACACACACCCCCCACATTATGCACATCACGCACAGAGTACACACTTTTCCTTGTTAGCTTGTGGCTGTTTGAAGTAGAAGAAGGCACTCTCCTCAATCTTATGGATGAACTCCTCAGGCACAGGGTGGACAGGAAGCTTAAGGGTTAAAGCATCAAATAACACCCTTGGTAGCACCAATATGCAGGCACACATTAGTGCACACACAAGCATATGTATATACACCTGCACAATACACACACACATACACACATACAACACATGCACACACACACGCACACACACACACGCACACAGATCTCTGTGGCCATCCAAAGGGGGAAACTGTTCTGGGGTTATTGGGGGCCACACACACACACACACACACATACACACATGCACATACACACACACATACACACATGCACATACACACACACATACACACACATGCTGCACACATGCACACACACATACACACATGCACACACATACACGTATACACACATACACACACATACAGCTGTACACACACATACACACACATACACACATGCACACACATACACACATACACACACACATACACACACATACAGCTGTACACACACACATACACACACACACACACACACACACACACACACACACACACACACACACACACACACACATTTCTGCCCACCTTGGTCAGGACTTCAATTAATACAAGACAAAAGAGGAACTCAATGGCAAGCTCCTGCCTCTCGATCTGCTGTTTCTTGCTGGCCTGGACAGGTGGTCCTTCTGGCACAGAGCTACAGGCAGAGGTATGAGTACATGAGGGTATGGGCACATGAGGGTAGGTGTACATGAGGGTAGGTGTACATGAGGGTATGAGTACATGAGGGTATACGTACATGAGGGTATGGGTACATGAGGGTATGAGTACATGAGGGCATGAGCACATGAGGGTAGGTGTACATGAGGGTATGAGTACATGAGGGTAGGTGTACATGAGGGTATGAGTATATGAGGGTAGGTGTACATGAGGGTAGGTGTACATGAGGGTATGAGTACATGAGGGTATGAGTATATGAGGGCATGAGCACATGAGGGTAGGTGTACATGAGGGTATGAGTACATGAGAGTAGGTGTACATGAGGGTATGAGTATATGAGGGTAGGTGTACATGAGGGTAGGTGTACATGAGGGTATGAGTATATGAGGGTAGGTGTACATGAGGGTAGGTGCACATGGTGTACATGAGGGTAGGTGTACATGAGGGTATGAGTACATGAGGGTAGGTGTACATGAGGGTGTGTGTTGTATGTGGCCTGGTGTAGCCTGGTGTGTTGTATGTGGCCTGGTGTGGCTTGGTGTGTTGTATGTGGCCTGGTGTGGCCTGGTGTGTTGTATGTGGCCTGGTGTAGCTTGGTGTGTTGTATGTGGCCTGGTGTAGCCTGGTGTGTTGTATGTGGCCTGGTGTAGCCTGGTGTGTTGTATGTGGCCTGGTGTAGCCTGGTGTGTTGTATGTGGCCTGGTGTAGCCTGGTGTGTTGTATGTGGCCTGGTGTAGCCTGGTGTGTTGTATGTGGCCTGGTGTGTTGTACAGTATGTGGCCTGGTGTGTTGTATGTGGCCTGGTGTAGCCTGGTGTGTTGTATGTGGCCTGGTGTAGCCTGCCCTCGTGTGTTGTATGTGGCCTGGTGTGTTGTATGTGGCCTGGTGTGTTGTATGTGGCTTAGTGTGTGGCTATTAGTAGCAGCTTCATGCATTAGTCCGTGTGATGTGTATAACAATGTACCAGAGTATGTTGAGATTGGGAATAATAGTGTATCTGATGTCCACCTAGTAAGGGAATAGTGTATCTGATGTAGTGTATCTTCATCATGTGCTCTACTTACCTACCCTCATGTACACCTACCCTCATGTACACCTACCCTCATGTGCACCTACCCTCATGTACACCTACCCTCATGTGCACCTACCCTCATGTACACCTACCCTCATGTACACCTACCCTCATGTACACCTACCCTCATGTACACCTACCCTCATGTGCTCTACTTACCTACCCTCATGTACACCTACCCTCATGTGCACCTACCCTCATGTACACCTACCCTCATGTGCACCTACCCTCATGTACACCTACCCTCATGTACACCTACCCTCATGTGCTCTACTTACCTACCCTCATGTACACCTACCCTCATGTGCACCTACCCTCATGTACACCTACCCTCATGTGCACCTACCCTCATGTACACCTACCCTCATGTACACCTACCCTCATGTACACCTACCCTCATGTACACCTACCCTCATGTACTCATGCCCACATGTACACCATGTGCACCTACCCTCCTACCCTCATGTACACCTACCCTCATGTACACCTACCCTCATGTACACCTACCCTCATGTACTCATACCCTCATGTACACCTACCCTCATGTACACCATGTGCACCTACCCTCATGTACACCTACCCTCATATACTCATACCCTCATGTACTCATACCCTCATGTACACCTACCCTCATGTACTCATACCCTCATGTACACCTACCCTCATGTACACCATGTGCACCTACCCTTCTACCCTCATGTACACCTACCCTCATGTACACCTACCCTCATGTACACCTGGCTACACCAGGCCACATACAACACACCAGGCCACACCAGACCACATACAACACACCAGGCTACACCAGACCACATACAACACACCAGGCCACACCAGGCCACATACAACACACCAGGCTACACCAGGCCACATACAACACACCAGGCCACATACTGTACAACACACCAGGCCACATACAACACACCAGGCTACACCAGGCCACATACAACACACCAGGCCACATACTGTACAACACACCAGGCCACATACAACACACCAGGCTACACCAGGCCACATACAACACACCAGGCTACACCAGGCCACATACAACACACCAGGCTACACCAGGCCACATACAACACACCAGGCTACACCAGGCCACATACAACACACCAGGCTACACCAGGCCACATACAACACACCAAGCCACACCAGGCCACATACAACACACCAGGCTACACCAGGCCACATACAACACACCAGGCCACACCAGGCCACATACAACACACCAGGCTACACCAGGCCACATACAACACACCAAGCCACACCAAGCCACACAACACACCAGGCTACACCAGGCCACATACATGTACAACACACCAGGCTACACCAGGCCACATACAACACACCAGGCTACACCAGGCCACATACAACACACCAAGCTACACCAGGCCACATACAACACACCAGGCTACACCAGGCCACATACAACACACCAAGCTACACCAGGCCACATACAACACACCAGGCTACACCAGGCCACATACAACACACCAGGCTACACCAGGCTACATACAACACACCAGGCCACACCAGGCCACATACAACACACCAGGCTACACCAGGCCACATACAACACACCAGGCCACACCAGGCCACATACAACACACCAGGCTACACCAGGCCACATACAACACACCAGGCTACATCAGGCCACATACAACACACCAGGCTACACCAGGCCACATACAACACACCAGGCTACACCAGGCTACATACAACACACCAGGCTACACCAGGCCACATACAACACACCAGGCCACACCAGGCCACATACAACACACCAGGCTACACCAGGCCACATACAACACACCAGGCTACACCAGGCCACATACAACACACCAGGCTACACCAGGCCACATACAACACACCAGGCTACACCAGGCCACATACAACACACCAAGCCACACCAGGCCACATACAACACACCAGGCTACACCAGGCCACATACAACACACCAGGCCACATACTGTACAACACACCAGGCTACACCAGGCCACATACAACACACCAGGCTACACCAGGCCACATACAACACACCAGGCTACACCAGGCCACATACAACACACCAGGCCACATACTGTACAACACACCAGGCTACACCAGGCCACATACAACACACCAGGCCACATACTGTACAACACACCAGGCCACAAACAACACACCAGGCCACATACTGTACAACACACCAGGCCACATACAACACACCAGGCCACATACTGTACAACACACCAGGCCACACCAGGCCACATACAACACACCAAGCTACACCAGGCCACATACTGTACAACACACCAGGCTACTGGATAAATACACACACATGTAAGACATAGTGGGAAACATTTTGTTTTGGTTTTGTATTGTTTATTTTTTCTGCCCTGATGTTATGACAACCATGTTTGATCTGCACATATCTGCCCCATGTAAGTTCAAGGGATGTTACCTACAAAGCATCTAGAACATACACAATGATTGCAACATGCACACACACACACACACACACACACACACACACACACACACACACACACACACACACACACACACACACACACATACACACACACACACCTTACATGTAGTGGATGTACAGTCCCACCAACCAGCGGTAACGTGACATCTCCCCACGTGCCCCCAGCAGTAACGTGACATCTCCCCGCGTGCCCCCACAAACTCACATGTATCATGCATATTACTGATGACTCACAAAACGTGAGCATTCTAGACTACTAGATGTAGATTCGATAAAGAAGGTGCGCAGAGTTGCAAACGTGTGGAATCAAGTACTGTGCATGCAGGATTGCGGAAAGACTCACTATAGAGTGTATCATGCACACACCTAGTTTGCCACTAATTAACCCACCCCCTGATTTAAATGTGCCGTGTCAGAATAAAATGCCATTTAACAGTATGGAGAGAAGACTTTTGTTTTTCATCAAACCTTCACGTTTGGCTGTATGATGTCATCATCTGTAGCCATCACAACATTATTTATACACAATTTAGTATGATATTCTAATCAGGACTTTTTTGTGGATTTTTTGTGGAGTACATACATGTACATGGTGGTATGATGCTCCAATTACACATTAATCACACCATGATATACCCTAATCAGATGTGCATCGCAGTATGACACTCCAATTATATGCATGATATTCTAATTAAACGCTCATCTCAGTAACATATTCCAAATACGTTCACCCACAGTACAATGTTCTAATTAGACATTCAGCGCTATATGATATTCTAATTGAATATTCACCACAGTATGATGTGCTCTAATTAGATATGGTACTGTGCACAACACTGCAGTACAATAAACTCACCAGCTAAAGACTGCAGGCCATGCGGTGGATTGACTGCTGTAATGCTGAAACTGAAATCAACAAAGCAAAAGGTAACACCTCCCCAGAACAACAGTGTTGTCTCTTCCCCATGCCATACCTGTATATCTTTCCAGCTAAAAGCAGACACCAACACCGAACGCAAAGAGAAACTGGCAACCTCATTCAGAGCATTCAACAACTGCACATGAAATAAACCATCAAAGGTAGTCCCTCCTCCATCACCAACACCACCCTCTTCCACCACCAACAACACATCAAGGTCGGGGGTCCGTCCATTCATACACAGCCCTAGCTCCCTCGTGCCCATATGTAAAACCTGGTGTATTTGTAGTACTAGTACTACAAATACACCCTAGTACTACAAATACACCCAGGGGGGGGTCTCCTTTCTAGAAGCCACGCCTATCTACAGTACCTGGTCGAAATGCGCGTCTTCTCCCCGTTGTAACGCCTTGCCCAGAGGGAAGTCCTACGGAGCGACCGCAATACGGATACAGGATTAACACACACGCAAACAGCGGTTCTCAAACACGCAGTATGCAAGATGTAACCGCAACTTGTAGTCCAAGTTAACTTACTAGCGCCTGGGCGGCAATAAACTGAAGCTTATGATTGCTAAGGGCCACAAACTCAGCAAATATCTTCTTCAGAACAAGTTCACCGGGCGATAACAGGGCGTGCGCTTCGCCAGCTGGAGGCTTCGCCTCTGTCAAAGCCATAAATTTAAAAACAAACGGCAACGAAATGTGACCCCAGTCTGGGAACGAAGTGAGTAATTTTGTAATTCGCTACCCATGTGCGAAATATTGAAATAATATTAATAAGTACACCGCCGCAGCGATAATTTATTTCATTCCAACGGAAGTACACAGGCGTTGAAGTACGATGGCGTGCCTTTAAACATCATTACGATCGTGCTACTACTTCTTCGCTCTCCTGAGCCGCTGAGCCGCTGTGCCCAGTTCCTGCTTCATTTCCTCCATCCATCCTTTCGAGGTTTCCAGTTCCAGAGGACCCATTTGAGGCCGAAACTAGTGTGAGTGAGTTGCGTGCTACACGGCCTGTCGGTCTCTTTCTAATCAATTCTAGCAAGCAACCAATGGGGTTTATAACATCTGCTATGTACTAGTAGGCTTTGGATTGGTTGAAGTGCTTTTTAAAATTTATTCTCTCATCGCAGATCGATGGCAGAGATTGACTTGCTTGACGCGCTGGGCCGCGAAAAGGAACGAGTTGAACTATCGATCTACAACGAGGTTTGTCAAACGCAATGACGGAGCGAGTAGATCGAATGTTAATTTCTTGCTTGTTATACGGTGCACGTGACTTTTGAAAGTCTATTTTGTACATCCCTCTGGTCAGTTTTTTTTTTTTCCAACTTCGGAGGCCACATCACCATTTCGTTCTCTAGACCTGCTCACCTTTTTAGAAACTTGTTTTCTGTTATTCATATTCAGTGAATTACAATTTACACCTCTCTATTGTCAAATCTGAATGGGATGTTTTGCATTTAGCTTGTCTCATTGGTTGTTTTGCAGCGTAATGTATGTGCTGATTTTGTCGGCTGCCATGATCGCGATGAGATGACCCGATGGCTGAGCAGGCTAACACATGATCACCACTTTCGCCTTGAGGTGTTCTTCAGGGCTGTGAGCCTCCTGGATTCCTTCCTCTCTGTCATGAAGGTACGTGTACAGTTTACACTATCGGGCTGGGGTGTGGTGGGGGACGAAGGGATGGGTGATTATCTTGCTTAGCCATCCTCATTGTGTATCTTCATTGCGCTGCCCATATATGGTGTGTTTTTAAGCGGATCCTTTGCCCCTTCAGGTTAGACATCGCTTCCTGAAATGTGTGGCCCTCACGTGCTTCTACATCGCAGCCAAGCTGGAGGAAAAGGCGGAGGTATGTCTTGTAGCATGGTTTTGGGAGGGAGGAGGGGAGAGAAAATACAGTGATGCGCGCCATGTGTGCGTATATTCATAGTTGTGGGCTACTCCGCGCATTCCGCTGTTTATTCATCCTAGTTTCATGATTTTGCTTAGCCATTCAACAAGGGGTATACCCCATTCAATCCTTTTTTCTGTAACTCCTCGTTGTTAGGCACTTCGATCTCTGACAGAGAACGCCGCGCTGAGGTACGGAGTGGAGTGCTCTGAGCGCGACATTCAGCGCATGGAGCTAATAGTCATGCAGAAATTGGACTTCAGATTGTACGACATAACCACCCCACTGGACTTCCTCAAAATGGTACATAAAACTTCTGATGTGAAAACATTTCTGACCTACCCTTTCTTCCATTTAACGCCCAGTTCCACTGCATTGGTGTTGCTAGGGGTACGCTGTCTCTTCCTGATGGACTCTCCTCAGACCAGCACCTGATCCATATTGCACTCTGTTTGGAGCCCATCATATGTGACCACACCTTCATGCAGTACCCTCCCTCGCGTCTGGCACTAGCAGCACTCGCGTGTGACCTCAAGTTGATTGGGTGCAACTGGTTGGACACAGTGCTGGCCCTGCAGGCTCTAGCCAAGGTGGGCTGCTGTGTGTGTGTGTGTGTGTGTGTGTGTGTGTGTGTGTGTGTGTGTGTGTGAGTGTGTGTGAGTGAGTGTGTGAGTGTGTGTGTGTGTTTCTGTGTGTGTTGTGTGCGTGCATATGTCTGTGTGTGTGTGTGCTGTGGTCTGGGGTGACACTACTTAACAGCCTCTTTCCCTTCCCTCCTCTTCATCTGATCAGATGCGTGGAGGAGAACTGTCCATGTGTTACGAGGCCCTAGCCACTCGCTATGCCTCCATCGCTGTATGCTTCCCTCTTGTGATAATGAACTCTGCGCCGTGCCCGACACCTGACCAGGAGGCTCTGCCACCTTCACCGCACTCCAAGGAGCTGTGCTGTATACACAATGTCCCGGCTGTTAAAGTCATGGCATAGAGGCGCTTGACACAGCCCCTTGTAGGTAGACACTAAGCCTTTTTAAAACAAAAAAAAAGAACTTGCAATTTCACACTTCACTAGTGATTCTTGGAAAAACCCTTCACACCTCAAGATAAAAACAAGCCAAAAATAAAAATTTTAAAAAATGAAGGGATGAAGCCACACAGTATGTGTATGTTGTATAAAGAAGATATCCATCATCAGGCTGTGTAGGGCTTCTGAAGGCAGCTCATCATATAACCTCATCACCATATAACCCTCTGACTGTGCTATATCAATGAACATGCATATTGCTTAGCTTGTTGTGAACTGTTTTTGTATTGCTATGACAATTCAACAACATTGCACATAAAAAGTTCACTTCTTTTTGCTTGGGTATTTCTGAATGGCAGGGATGCTGATCTTGAGGCCGCTGATCAACTCCTGGTATTGGGCGGAGTCTGTACGCTTGAGGTACCTCAGCAACTTCCTCCTCCTATGTACCAGCTGTATAAGGCTTCTCAGGCAACTGTAGTCCTGCAGGTATGAGGTCAGAAAGTATACCTTAGAACCACTGTGCAAGGTCAGGAATTGTGGGTGAGAATTAGCATGTGTGTCAGTTGGACTATGCATAAGGAAGGTCAGGAACTCGTGTGTGTGTGTGTGCGTGTGTGTAACCTGAGGCTCATGTGGGGGGAGGTCATGTGACCTGAGGCTCATGTAGGGGGAGGTCATGTGACCTGAGGCTCATGTGGGGGGAGGTCATGTGACCTGAGGCTCATGTGACCTGAGGCCCATGTGGGAGGTAATGTGACCCCCCACTTCACCTTGCGATTCTTCTTCATGTGGTCAGTAAGATAGCTGATCCTGACAGTGAGGGCTCCAACTAGACCATCAGAAGAAAACAAGGGCAATCATAAAATCCCCAACACCACCACAACACTGCTCAACTCTGCACGTGTGTTGCCCCAGAGTTTCCCTCCCTGT
Organism: Spongilla lacustris; assembly: GCA_949361645.1. Classification (NCBI taxonomy): domain Eukaryota; kingdom Metazoa; phylum Porifera; class Demospongiae; order Spongillida; family Spongillidae; genus Spongilla; species Spongilla lacustris. Next base: position 1,312,155 of record OX442429.1, on the reverse strand, counting down.
CCTCCAGACTCTGCACAGCCTTGGCAATGGTGGCTTTGTTGAGCTCATTCTGCAATAGTGCACGATACATGTTACGATGCAGTTGTGACCTCATTCTGAAAATGCAACCTAAGCACACTGCAGTGGTGTGCCCACATAACAAACAACCTTATTTAGAGCACACTGCAGTGGTGTGCCCACATAACAAACAACCTTATTTAGAGCACACTGCAGTGGTGTGCCCACATAACAAACAACCTTATTTAGAGCACACTGCAGTGGTGTGCCCACATAACAAACAACCTTATTTAGAGCACACTGCAGTGGTGTGCCCACATAACAAACAAATGCAAACATGTTATTGGTAACACTATGCCGTAGTTTCAACACTTTTCTAAAGGAGCACTTATGAACTTTCAAAACAGCTGCCACGTCACATACACATCTGTATTAGCATTGAGTACTATTTGCAGTATTAGCCTAATCAATATCGGGCGAATGGTGCTTTTAGGAACTTCACAGGACAAGCAACAGTAAGGCAACCATCGCATTAAAATGTACAGCTAATTTAATGTTTAGTGCTTTTATCGCTCTGTCAAGTTTTTGATGTGCAAGGACCATTTTGTAGAGAACTTTTAGAATTAAAAAAAAAACAGAAACAGAAAGAAAGATGACCATATCCCATATGTTGTGCCAGGTCACCCCTCCCCCAAACTAATGACCATATCCCATATGTTGTGCCAGGTCACCCCTCCCCCAAACTAATGACCATATCCCATATGTTGTGCCAGGTCACCCCTCCCCCAAACTAATGATCATATCCCATATGTTGTGCCAGGTCACCCCTCCCCCAAACTAATGACCATATCCCATATGTTGTGCCAGGTCACCCCTCCCCCAAACTAATGATCATATCTCTGAAGGTTAACTGTTTCCTTACTACATCCAAGTGCTGATTTTTATAAAAGTAACTTTTCCCCAACTTGTGTCCATGCTTTAAAAACAGTACATTATAATAACCATGGAATTAACTACAAAAAATAAAAATACACATTTGAACATAACCAAATTGACGTAGTTTCATTTACAGTACCAAAGACAAGTGGAATGAAACAGAGACATGGAATGGGCCAGAGACATGGAATGGGCCAGAGACATGGAATGAACCAAAGTATACGTGAAATGAATGAAACAGTTCGTATACACTAGCCTGGAGTGGTTACAAACTAGACCATGAACCGCTCTGCAGAATGGTTCCATTGTTGTTTACCGTTGTTTACATCTGCTGGTCTGAAACGATGAAAGCATGTCCACGCAGTACTATTACTTGCAGTGGCTCCATCATAACACATGTCCACGCAGTACTATTACTTGCAGTGGCCCCATCATAACACATCATGTTTACTTATAGTGCAAGCGCTGATTCGTCTGGAAGTTTGCAACGAAGAGACTCAAATTAGAGTTTAGGTGCTATCTGATGTAGAAAAACAGGTAGCAGCATAATAGATTCCTTCTTCTTGCCATAGCTGTATTAGCAGAGTTCTTTGTCCACCCTTCTGTTTACCCCACCCTGTTATCACATCACCTGCACTGTTTTTGGGGAACCATTTTTGTTTGCACTATCATTTTGAACCATTCTAAACAGTGTGAAACTGTTCTCATACTACCTCCAGAAATGGTATCATTCCACGCTGAATGGATCGGTTACTATACTCATTAGCTCACGTTTACATCTGTTCCAAGAACCATTCTGGAACCTGAACCATTCTGGAACCTGAACCATTCTGGAACCTGAACCATTCTGGAACCTGAACCATTCTGGAACCTGAACCATTCTGGAACCCGAACCATTCTGGAACCCGAACCATTCTGGAACCCGAACCATTCTGGAACCCGAACCACTGAACCATTCTGGAACCTGAACCATTCTGGAATCTGAACCATTCTGGAATCTGAACCATTCTGGAACCTGCACCATTCTGGAACCTGAACCATTCTGGAATCTGAACCATTCTGGTATCTGCAACATTCTGGAACCTGAACCATTCTGGAACCTGAACCATTCTGGAACCTGAACCATTCTGGAATCTGAACCATTCTGGAACCTGAACCATTCTGGAACCCGAACCATTCTGGAACCCGAACCATTCTGGAACCCGAACCATTCTGGAACCCGAACCACTCTGGAACCTGAACCATTCTGGAACCTGAACCATTCTGGAACCTGAACCATTCTGGAACCTGAACCATTCTGGAACCTGAACCATTCTGGAACCTGAACCATTCTGGAACCTGAACCATTCTGGAACCCGAACCATTCTGGAACCCGAACCATTCTGGAACCCGAACCACTGAACCATTCTGGAACCTGAACCATTCTGGAATCTGAACCATTCTGGAATCTGAACCATTCTGGAACCTGCACCATTCTGGAACCTGAACCATTCTGGAATCTGAACCATTCTGGTATCTGCAACATTCTGGAACCTGAACCATTCTGGAACCTGAACCATTCTGGAACCTGAACCATTCTGGAACCTGAACCATTCTGGAATCTGAACCATTCTGGAACCTGAACCATTCTGGAACCCGAACCATTCTGGAACCCGAACCATTCTGGAACCCGAACCACTCTGGAACCTGAACCATTCTGGAACCTGAACCATTCTGGAACCTGAACCATTCTGGAACCTGAACCATTCTGGAACCTGAACCATTCTGGAACCTGAACCATTCTGGAATCTGAACCATTCTGGAACCTGAACCATTCTGGAACCTGAACCATTCTGGAACCTAGTGTAAATATGCTGAAAGGATTTGCATACACGGGGCAGCTTGTTGAATGCAACTCAAATGAATACTAGATGGGTGAAAGTTCAGTAACTAAAGAATTACTCATACATTTGAGTTGGATGCGACAAGTAGCCCCAAGTATTCCAGCTTGAAAGAAATGTTGAATAGACCAGAGATGTGTTGCTGTATGTACAATTGGTCCACATGGCATCTCTTCCATCCTACCTCCCACAATACTAGTTCACTACCCACCCAGTCGCTAAACTCACCCAGTAGTTCACTATAAAACTCACCCAGTAGTTCACTATACCCCACCCAGTAGTTCACCATACCCACCCAGTAGTTCACTTTAGCCACTTGTAGTTCACTACCCACCCTGTATCATATTAAATCACTTCTAGTAGTTACCCAGTAGTTCACTACCCTGTCAACTTAACCAGCTGCGTAAAGCAAGCAGCCACACCCTTTAGCGCGTGCCTCTATTTAGCACGTACGTACCTGACTCGCGAACTCCAAGCTGAAGATCTTCCGCACCTCGGCGGGGGAGCTGTGTTGATGGTTACGCTCGACTCATTCGTTACCCTTTTGCCAACAAAGACCTGCCTTTCTAGAAGCTGCTTCACTTTCTGGCTGCCAGTTAGTCCACTTACAGAGCCCGCTGCATCGAAATTTGCACCAGTTTGCTCGGCAACCGTGCTTCTAAGCCTCGATTGAAGAGGCACTGAAAACGTGGAGATCAATACGGCCCCCTCCAGTTCTGTCCTATCAGACTAACCTGCTATTGTTAGGGGTAGTTTCCTGATGCATAGCATTGACGCCCATCCCGATAGCAGACTCTTCGTAGCCATAAGCTTTCCGTGTACTTCCGTATATTCTCTCTTCGCCACGCGCTTAAGGCACGCCTTCTTTAATGCTCATTTTGGCGAAGAATTTATATCTCAATTCTTTGAGACGCTTTTGTCGTAGTGTGTCGAGGATGGCGTACAGCGTGGAAGAGCGAGGCAGTCCATACACCGCAGATTATCGGGTATTCGTCAGTAAGTCCAACAGAGCCAAATGTTGCAAAATATTGCTGCAATATGTGTGCTTCTGGATGCCTGTTGTTTGCTCTGCGGTACCTGTTCTGCTGCTATGCATCGCCCAAGCAGCCCGCATAACTAGCGCACACCAACCCTTTTCTCCACAGAGAAAGGCGAGGACTACATATCTCCCTTTCACGATATTCCACTATATGCCACTGAAGACAAGTCGGTACTTAACATGGTAGTGGAAATCCCGCGGTGGACCAACGCTAAGATGGAGGCAAGCCTTTGACTTTGGTTACCGTTAATGTTTAACTGTAAAACGGCGAATAGTTTTGAAGTGCTGACGTTGCTCTCTTTTAGATCGGCACCGGGGAGCCCCTGAACCCTATCAAGCAGGACGTGAAGAAGGACAAGCTGCGCTATGTGGACAACTGCTTCCCTTACCATGGTTACATCTGGAACTATGGGGCCTTCCCCCAGGTAATCACCACCAGCTTTGATAGTGCACGTTTTCCAAATGGCGCGCACACCTTTATTGTCTTGGCAACCACCTTAGACCTGGGAGGACCCCTCACACGTTGACCCTAACACACATGCCAAAGGTGACAACGATCCGCTGGATGTGTGTGAGATAGGCTCTGCAGTGGGCAAGAGGGGAGAAGTTAAGAGGGTGAAGATCCTGGGCACCATTGCCCTTATTGATGAAGGTCAGTGCCTAACAGTTGTGTAAGTGGTCCCCCCCCCTCCCCACCTCCCCTCTGCTCGTGTGATCTAGTTCTGCCATACCTGGATATAAAACCTGTCACATGATCCATTGAATTCTCAATACCTGGCTTTGAAGCCATACCATGTTTTGCTTAACCTTTTTGTTTTAAGGGGCTTTTTTTTCTTCCAACTTTCACTATTTGGGGCAAAAACCGAGATCCTCAGTATTCTTATAGTCTATAGTTTAATCGCTACACTAGTACCGTTTCTATCATTTCAGCCAGGCTGTTTGTCAACTCAGAGAGGCTCCCAACCATGCATTTTTATACGCAACATTTTGTATTAAACCCTCTGTGGAAGATCATACAGCCATGGCAAGGGGGCTTGAGCATGTGGGTACAACTGCTTGCCACAGACCCATTGTGTTTTTGTGTGAGTTAGATAACACACAACAACAAAGTCCATTTTTTCTTTTAAATGGGGGTCAATCCATCTGTTTCATATAAATGACCCAATGTTTAGAAGTGTTATTGTGTGGAATGTGTGTAGTCACAGGTTTACAGCATACTATGAAGAAGTCCCGAAAGTCATTTTACTTTTGTGTGTTATTCTGATTATACCGTCCATGAACCAATGATGTTTTGGTACCTCTAAATGCAAGCTAGGAAATATTTTAACACATTTACACAGTTGTTATTGTAAGGAACACACTTATAGCAATTTCGGTTCTATCTAAGGTGTTTCAGTTGTATATTTCCATAAGCACATGCCAAGTGTCTTAATATTCGCAAAATAAAAGTTACACATATTATACAAAAACAGTGCATAAAAAACAAAAGTGTTGCTGATAGATTTTAGACATTTCTAATTATCCGCACGTCTCATATCCCTCTTACTAGTGCTATGACCTCTGCAGGTGAGACTGACTGGAAGGTCCTCGCCATTGATGTCAATGATGCTCGTGCCAAGGACCTGAACGGTAGGCTCGTAGGGTAGGGGGAGAAGGGGGGGGGGGGGTAGGGGGAGAAGGGCGGGGGGGGGGGGGGTAGGGGGAGAAGGGTAACTTTTATTGTTTGTTTCTTGCAGATCTTGAGGATGTGAAAAGAGTCATGCCTGGCTTCCTGGAGGTAAGTACAATATGGGGGAGGGGCATAGGGGCAGTCCCCTCTCATTGTACTGCACAGTTGTATTCACATGAAGTTACCCTACCATATATACTGCATTGTTATCTTACCATTCATCGCAATCTATGAATTACTGGTGGCAATACACACACACACACACACACACACACACACACACACATCAGATGACATTAACATTGTGAGACTCTGTCTGTCCTTACAGTTTGGATGCACTTAATTAACAAAAACATTTGTCTAATAAACACACCTGTTGTGTGGGATGACACCACTGGTGCACACATTGTGGTTACTGATAGTCCTTTTGGAATGTTATTATGTTACTTGTGTTCTTCCAACAAGGCAACTGTTAATTGGTTCAGGGTGTACAAGATACCCACTGGAAAGCCTGCCAATCAGTTTGCATTTGAAGGAAAGCCTCAGGACAAGGTATTGTGTGCGTGTGGTTTTTTAGACTGTGGTTGTGTAGACTGTGGTTATGTAAGGATGGTTATGTAAGGATAAGTGGACAGGTTGTGCATGTGTAGGAGTCAAGATGGAGGGGTGGCCTGATTATTAATAAAGGAGGTGCCTGGTTATTCATAAGGGATAAAATGGAGGGGGACCTGGTTATTAATAAAGATGAAGGCAACCTAATTATTAAACAGTGCTGTGATCTAGGGGATAAGATTGAAAGTGTGACCTGTAAGGGAATAATATGGAGGTGTGGTCAGGTAATAGGTGTAGGTGTGGTGCGGTTACTAAGGATAAGCAAGAGGCATGCTGTCTGTGGTGTTCATTTTATCTCTGTCCAGAGCTATGCTGTGAAGGTGGTTGAAGAGATGCATCATCAGTGGATTAGTCTTATCGATGGCAAAAGCAAGCCGGGCTCTATTGTTAGGTCTGCACTGGTGTGCTTCATTTGGAAATTTGCATTTAGCAACTACCCTTTGTGTGTGTATGTCTAGCCAAAATACCACTCTTGCCGGCAAAGCTGGATTGATCTCGCAGTCAGCTGCTCAGGAGTTAGTTGGCAAGAAGAAGCCATTTGGTCCAGCCGCTGCTATTCCCTCTGAGGGTAGGGCTAGGGCTAGGGCTTTGTTCTGTACCTCCATTGTGATCATTTTTTTCTCTTCTCTTTTTCTCTAGTGGACACCTGGCATTTTGTTTAAGGCCTAACTCCCTAAGTTATTTGTAGGAGTGTTTTGGTTTATGTTTTTTTTCTTTTTTTTTCTTCTTGTTGTTGTGGTGAACAGTGTGAGCTGATTATTGCCGTGTTCGGCTATTACAAAGTATGCATAGTGATGTTGAACTTTTGATGAACGTGTTATTGTTTTCTAGAAGGTTGTACAGGTACTATCTAGAAGGTTGTACATGTACTATCTCAATTCGCGCCAATTATATCATTTTCGCCTCCCCATTCATCGAATGGGACGTGATTTGCTCAAATCATTCGTGGGAAACGTGTAGACCTACTTATTTTTTTGCATGCACAGCTGTATCTAACGGATGTTAAACTCCTGCCGAAAGTTATGGCTTTGGGGTATTGGATGGTGCTAAACTGGTACAGAGCTATTGCAAGACCCCAAAACCTGTCCTACCATAGAGAAATGGTGTAGTATAAAGTGCTGACAATAGAAAGTCGATAGAGTTTATTGGAAGTTCTAGCGATTCAAATGTTAGGTATTTTTTTTATCTTTTTTCCGTAAGTATATTATACTAGTAATGAATCAATTAGTCTTACATATGCATACACAATGGCCTTTTAATTATTCATTTTATAGGACATTTTCTTATCCCAGCAAGGTTGGAAAGAAAAAAAAAACTGGTGCAGCCAAATAAATGTTATGCTATTATAATTATTATAATTATTATAATTTTAGCACAGAATTTCAGGCAGGTAGATAGATTTGCTAAATAATGTAGGTCTGTTAATTAATGCATATTATCCGCAATTCCTTGTTTCCTTACTTTTTACTCAATTGCAGCTGTCTACAAATCCTACATCACCAATTTTATTTTTTAAAATTAAATTTCTATATCTTGTACATATAGCAAGGGGACATTTTCGTGGATACTGTCCCATATATATATAATTATTCATTTTATTGTATAGAGATACATGTACACAGCATACAGACACAAATGCATACACAAATAACTACATGCACAGTTCAGATTCTTGTTGGAGTGTTTGGGGATAGGAGTGGACCAGGTTTGATCACACGTTGGCTCTAATCAATGACAAGCTAAGGCAGCCATATAACTCTGCTACCACCTTTGATTTGGGGGTGTTAGCTTGAATTGCTAAACGAGAAGCCACCTGTGAAAGAGCCCTCGGTGTCTCTGGTCCCCAGGCCCCATAATATTATTATATATGCCATCCTTTTTCCATCTAACACCATCTCAGCCGATGACATCACTGACACAGTGCATGGACAAAGGGTTCTTTCTTCCGAGCTTGAAGATCATTAGTTCATGGAACTTTATAACTCTGCCTCCATGCCTGATAAAGCTTGGCTACTGTCTCTACCATCACCCCATGCTTCAGCTTGGTTATCTGTAGTACCCTCACCAGGATCACTGTCCCACCTTGAGCCCAATGCTGCGTATTGCCCTAACCATTTCCACCTAACATTACCTCTGTGTATCAACCCCTAGATCAAGGTGCGATAGCTGGACTTAAATTCTCCTACAAGTCCCATCTGTTGGCCCGCATAGTTGCGCTTCTAAGTCTAGCTGGTCTTGACTATGGCAACCCTGCACATGTCAAAGATGCTGCTAATCTGATCCAGCTTGCTTGGACAAACATCAGTTCGTCAACAATTTCAGCTTGTTGGACTAGGTCAGGATGCCTTCCAGCAATCTATTCCACTGCTGTGACATGTGGGAGTCGTCAATACCACAAGCAGTTGATGGATGAAACCTTAGAGGCCATGTGTTCTTGTTTTTCCAAGTTGAGTCTATCTGATCCCTCAGTGGCTAGTGCTTTGGAGGCAATGGGATTAGCTGACACTGCTAAGGGAGGTGAGCGGGTGTATTCAATTTTAAGCCAATGGCTCTTGGAAGAGGAACTTACTGTTAATGTGGAGAAAGAGGATGGTGACCCTGATGGTAGTTTTGACGAGGATAGTCCTGGAAATGGGACTGAAGCTAACACCGACAGTCAAAATGCTCTGTCAATTGCATGAGAGCTTCATGCAGCAGTTTTGAAGATAGTAGATATAGATCCTTCAGCTATTGAATTAACTCGACAGCTCTGTGTACTAATTAGAAACACTCACTAGCATGTACCTGCATCACTGCATGCAGATTATCTGCTGATGATTATGTACATATCCTAGTTGCAGATAAATCATAAGCAAAAGTTCAGTAAACTAAAGATTTACTGAACTGTTACTAATATTCCTTTATCATGTTGCCTTACAGTGGCCCTGAAGGTTGCGCCCGCAAACTCAAACAACAGCAAATTAGCGATGTGGTCAAGTTGCATGCAGTGACGCAATGTGCACAGGTCGTAGTGCTGTGATACAATGTGTGTAGTGCAGTGATCAAAATTGTGTAAAAAGCAAGGGATTACGGAATTCATGCCATTATGAATTATAGTTATTTCATATCTACATTCATTTCAAATGAACTTTGCCATTCCTTGGCTTTGCTTGCCAGAAAGCCATGCACAGTATTTCTTGATCCCAAAGGGCTGCCACCTTTTCTTGCTTGTCGCCTGATTGCACTAAATAAAAAGTTTGTACTATTGGGATTTGTGAGACCTCAAGATGAATCATTGCTAAGGCTGTCCTCTCCATAACATGCCAGGACATACAACACGCTGCTGGTGCATGCCCTTCAACTATGTGCTGGTCAAGTGACCGGAATCGATGCTGCCATCCACACCATGTCCCATCGGTATAGTGATGATGCCAGTGAAGCTGTTCTCCTTGTTGACGCCAACAGTGCCTTCATCCTACTCAACTGTCAGACTGCCCTCCAAAAAAATTCGACACCTGTGCCCTTCCATTTCCACCATTCTCATCAATACATGCAGGGAACACACTGATCTAAATGTTGATGGTACCACAATACTATTCCAAGAGGGAACTACTCAGGCTGATCCTCTTGCCATGCCCATGTATGCCCTTGCCATCCTCCCTCTCATTCACCAGGTAAACCACGACATTGATCAAGTCTGGTATGCAGATGATGCCACAGCCACTGGCACCTTCGCACCTGGTTGTCGCCCTTGGTCCAGCATATGGTTACCATGTCAATACATCCAAAACTTGCCTTGTGTAGCAAAGCAAGCGCATCATGCTGCTGCCCTCTCTGCCTGCCATGACACCCAGATCACTATCACTGTTGTAGGGAGACCACACCTCAGAGCTGCGCTAGGCACTTCCACATTTCTACAACATTATGTAAAAAGAAAGGTTGAGGGTTGGGCACAGGAGCTCAACCAGCTAGCCTCAATAGCAGCTAACAATCCTCATGCAGCCTATGCTGCCTTCACTCATGGTCTTTCAGGTAGATGGACATTCCTGGCCAGAACCATTCCAAATATCAGTCACCTAATGCAGCCACTGGAAGATATCATCCAGTCTATACTGATACCCAACCTCACAGGCTGATGTGTCCCTTCTGACACTGAGAGAGGGACTCCTGCCAGATTAGGTGGAATGGGTTCAATAAACCCTTCCACTTTATCCCAGACTGAATTTCACTTTTCCAGTCTCATTTCTCAGGCACTAATAAGCAATCACTTGTCTCACAACTATGACTACACTTATGAAATAGTCCTAGAACAACATACAGCAATAAAGGACATGAAGAAGTTGAAGCTGAACAGACAAAGTACTGTAGCCACGCAGCTCAGAGCCATGCTGCCTTCCAATCTCCAGCTAGCGATGGACCTATGACAGGAAAGAGGAGCATCCAGTTGGCTTACAGTGCTCTATGGGTTTACCCTTCACAAGACTGCCTTCCGAGATGCACTAGCTCTTAGGTATGGCTGGTTACCTGCCAACACGCCCACCAGCTGTGCCTGTGGTGCTGCCTTCTCTGTTGAGCATGCACTGTCATGTCCAAAAGGTGGCTTCCCTTCCACCAGGCACAATGAGATCAGAGACTATACAGCTTATCTCCACAATGTTTTGGTTGAGCCTCATCTACAACCCATCACAGGTGAGGTTCCCACCTTTGCCTCAGCCAACTTCCAGGATGGTGCTTTCTGGGGGAGTCATTTTGAGAGGGCATTCTTTGATGTAAAGGTTTTCAATCCCTATGCCCCCTCAAATAGATTACTGACCTCAACTATCTGCCTGCTACCATTCTCACGATGCCTCAAAGAAGCGAGCCTGTGAGCGAAGTATCCTCGAAGTTGAGCATGCCTCTTTCACCCCACTCATCTTCTCTGCCACTGGAGGCTTAGGAAGGGAGGCCACAGTGGTTTACAAACGTATCGCTGCCCAGATATCAGCAAAGTGGGACCTCACATATAGTTCAACCATGGCTTGGATTTGTTGCCATCTCTCCTTCTCCCTAATACACTCCTCCATCATGTGCATCAGAGGGGCTTCATCATCCATGGGCCATGCCTTCAACCACTCTTCTGTTGACCTGATCACAAAGGTTGCACAGGTCTCATCCCTCCCTTAGCCCATTGACTGCCTGTGTGCATCCATTTCAATAATGTTTAACCTACTGATTCCATATATACGTCATTGTAAAGCTATTTTATATATGTAAAATAAAAAATATAAAGGCATTTAGCATATAAGTTTTGATTGGTTAATGCGGAATCGATAATCAAAAGATTACGCCGGAATTGTTGGCAGTCGTGCACAGGCGGCGCTGCACCAAGAGTTGTCAATATGCATGGGGTAAGGGTGATGTACATGTACAAGGAGGGAGGATCACATCTCTAATTTACACTTCGTACACATTGTTTGAGTGGCCACCGTAACTACTCTTAAGTACTGCACTGTTGCCTATTGTTACATAATTACATAAAATTACAATAATTTCATTGCCAATTTTTTTAATACTAGAGTACATACAGTTGTTTGGTAAACTAGTGAACGCTTTTCAGATGGGGGGACAAATTACAGTTCCACAAACGGATCTTTCTGGCAGAGTAGCGATCGTGACCGGCGCGAACACGGGAATTGGGTACGAGACGGCCAAGGCGTTGGCTAAGATGGGGGCACACACCATCATAGCCTGCAGGACGGAGGCCAGAGCTGCAGAGGTGAGTGGCTCAGGGGGGCATGCCACAAACAGTCGCACTTAAAACGCCATCTTCCTAGTCCAGTTCTCTGAGTCCTCTCGCTCCCCCCCCCCCCCCCCCCCAGCTCATTTTTTATTTAGATGCTCACGTGTTCACATGTCCTGTGGCACAAGCTGTCTATCATGCATGGCTATACAAACTACAAAACCACACATAAACGCACATAATCAGATTATTACACATGGTTTTGCATAGATCTAACCATCAGTCAGCTTGCAGTCATTGTATATTTAGTAGTGCTAAAAAGGCAGGGTGGGAAGTGCCCACCCTTGTGTGAAGTGTGGAAGTTTATTAATTCTTAATAATGCTGAGAAGGGCACTCAAGCACCCTCCTCCCCCCCGATATGCACTGCTCCCTATCGTTCCTACTTTCAGCCATGCCTTATTTCTCCTCCCCAGGCCATGCAAAGGATGAGGAGTGAGGTGGAGGAGGAGACACCAGGGAAGCAGCTGGAGGTGGAGTACATGTCCCTGGACCTTGCCTCCTTACTGTCTGCAAAACAGTTTGCAACTGCCTTTAGGGAGAGGCACCTACCCCTGCACATCCTCGTCAACAACGCTGGGATAGCTTTTGTACCCTTCTGTAAGTTTGTTTCTATGGCAACCTTCCCTCCTCCCCCTCCCATTCTTCCCCCACTTCTCATAGCCTCCATTTAACTTATGCAATCGTGACTTAGGCATGTGGGATGTATGAGGGATGAGGGGAGGTGTACCAGGGGAGGTAGGGGAGGTGTGAGGTGTGATGTTTACAAAATATGCATGATTTATCATTAGTGTTGTCTGGTGCAGGTGTCCATACCCCTCCCATAACTGATAACCCCTCTCCTAGCTCCTCCCATGACCCTCCTAGCCCCTCCCATAGCCCCTCCCATGACCCCTCCCATAGCTCCTCCCATGACCACTCCCCTAGCTCCTCCCAAAGCCCCTCCCTTAACATCGCTGCATCTTTTTCCTTTCCACAATCATGCTGCTGTTTTCACGCCTTGCTGCCCTGTGCAGCCAAGACAGTTGATGGATACGAAATGCAATATCAGGTTTGTGTTAATAACTATCAGTTTGGGTTAGTAACTATCAGTTTGGGTTAATAACTATCAGTTTGGGTTAGTAACTATCAGTTTGGGTTAATAACTATCAGCTTGGGTTAGTAACTATCAGTTTGGGTTAATAACTATCAGCTTGGGTTAACTGGAAATATAACACACTGGTAAAAGCTAGCGTACATATTGTATAACAATGCACACACACACACACACCACTCAAAAACAGCCACTACACACTTCATACACATATACACACATGTGCACACACTCAAAAACAGCCACTACACACTTCATACACATATACACACATGTGCACACACCACTCAAAAACAGCCACTACACACTTCATACACATATACACACATGTGCACACACTCAAAAACAGCCACTACACACTTCATACACATATACACACATGTGCACACACCACTCAAAAACAGCCACTACACACTTCATACACATATACACACATGTGCACACACTCAAAAACAGCCACTACACACTTCATACACATATACACACATGTGCACACACTCAAAAACAGCCACTACACACTTCATACACATATACACACATGTGCACACACCACTCAAAAACAGCCACTACACACTTCATACACATATACACACATGTGCACACACTCAAAAACAGCCACTACACACTTCATACACATATACACACATGTGCACACACTCAAAAACAGCCACTACACACTTCATACACATATACACACATGTGCACACACTCAAAAACAGCCACTACACACTTCATACACATATACACACATGTGCACACACTCAAAAACAGCCACTACACACTTCATACACATATACACACATGTGCACACACTCAAAAACAGCCACTACACACTTCATACACATATACACACATGTGCACACACCACTCAAAAACAGCCACTACACACTTCATACACATATACACACATGTGCACACACCACTCAAAAACAGCCACTACACACTTCATACACATATACACACATGTGCACACACTCAAAAACAGCCACTACACACTTCATACACATATACACACATGTGCACACACTCAAAAACAGCCACTACACACTTCATACACATATACACACACACACACACCACTCAAAAACAGCCACTACACACTTCATACACATATACACACATGTGCACACACTCAAAAACAGCCACTACACACTTCATACACATATACACACATGTGCACACACCACTCAAAAACAGCCACTACACACTTCATACACATATACACACATGTGCACACACTCAAAAACAGCCACTACACACTTCATACACATATACACACATGTGCACACACTCAAAAACAGCCACTACACACTTCATACACATATACACACATGTGCACACACTCAAAAACAGCCACTACACACTTCATACACATATACACACATGTGCACACACCACTCAAAAACAGCCACTACACACTTCATACACATATACACACATGTGCACACACTCAAAAACAGCCACTACACACTTCATACACATATACACACATGTGCACACACTCATTCAGCCTCATCAACAAATTGTGTCTACACACACATGGACACATTAGGTCAACTATTTGGGACATTTTCTGCTGACACTGGAACTTCTGCCGGTGCTTATAGAAACTGCCAGTAGCCATGGAGACGTGAGGATTGTAAATGTATCTTCTGCCGCACATACCTGGGGTGTTCTAGACCCCAACAACATGAATGGAGAGGTCAGCTATTCAAGATCGTCCTTCTACAGTAACTCAAAGCTCTATATGGTGAGACCACAAGTCACCTAAATAGGAGCTGGGCCATTGACCCTATGATTTCCCTCACAGGCAATGGCGTCATACGCCCTGCAGAGGAGACTGGAAGGCGTCGGGGCTACTGTCTCTGCTGTTCATCCCGGAACGGTATCAGGATAATTATTCAACATCTTTTGACCTATTTTTACAATAAATACACATTTCTGTATCAGGTGGATACAGAAGTGGGGCGCGGTTTATCGGACATCACAGTGCTATCGTGGATGTGGGGCCTTGCCAAGCCTTTCTGTACGTCAGTTCTCCATTCATTTCCTACGTGCCAATGTTGATTACACCGTTTTGTCATTTAAAGTCAAGACTCCTTTGAGGGGGGCCTTCTCCACTGTCAACTGTGCTGCCAACCCTTCCCTCAACTCTCAACACGCCTTTTACTATGACCCTGATGGGAAGCAAGTTGAGCCTGCAGGCATAGCGAGGTTTGTGTAGGGAGGTGTGTGTAGGGAGGTGTGTGTAGGGAGGTGTTTTAGTTAAGCATAGCAAGGTAAAGATAGAGGCTTGTGTTAGTTAGCTGATGGCTGATCTACATGTAGATGTGTACATGCACATGTGGTTCTCGGAGGCAAAGCGTTTAGCCTGATAGAAAATATTCTGATGTAGTCAGCCATGGCTACATCTAATTAAGGCCGGCATACATGGGGCGACTTCCGGGCGACTTTTTTCTGGCGACTTTTTTCTGGCGACTTGTCGCAATCGTTGGATTTTATAGTCAAATAGCTTCGAGATTGATTAAATAGCTTACACATGTAGATAACGATCAGTCGCTTGCGGTCAAGCAATCTGTTGCCAGAAAATAGAAAGCCTTTCTAACTCAGAGCAACATGTCGACATAAAGATCAAAGAGATTTGCCGATAAGTCGATCGGAAGTCGCCCCGTGTATGCCGACCTTTACTCATGTGACTCATCTGACCCACCCATCTGACCCACCCATCTGACCTACCGGTTAGATTGAGCAAGACATTAAGCACAAGGGAAACCATCACTGTTGTCTACATGAAGTCTGTTATACATGTATAATGTTGTTATTATAAATAATAATTATTGTAGTTAGTTATGTTTTGATGAGCCTTTGTAGCTTATGAAATCTTCTAGGCCTATGTAACAATGATCAAATCTTGAAGGCATTATGTGCGTTACCTGTGTGCTGTGGGGAGGCTTGCCAAACGACTCTGGTACCTCACAGCTTTCACAACCCATGGCCATGGTGCAGGGAGTTGGCAATTAATGATCACCAATAGAAAGGTAGTGTAATTATAGTCAGCTCTAACATAGTATGCTATGGATGACCCAACATAGGTGTGGTGTGGAGGGATGGTGTGGAGGGATGGTGCGGAGGGATGGAGGGATGGTGTGGAAGGATGGTGTATAAAATGGGGATGTGTGAGATGTGGGTAAGGTGTGGAGTTATGATGATAGGTTATGGGAAGTGGAGGTAAGGGTGTGTGAGGTGTGAATTCAATGTTTTAATTTCCACCAGGGATGAAGCACGTCAGGAGCAGTTGTGGGAAATAAGTGTGAATTCAGTGAGGCCACACCTTTCTCAAGAGGTCATGGAGAGGTTTGGAGAGGCCCATACAGGCACTGCCCAATCAGCAACTTTGGAGGGAAGGTGTGGTGGGAATGAGGGCCAGTCAGCTGCTGCAGTGGACCAGAGTGGACAGGGAGATACAGTGTAGAGACCTTGCCTGTCATCCAATTGTTGTGATGTTGGTTAAGTTATTATTGGGATGATAACTGGGCCTGTATTATGAAAATGAGAAGGGTTAATTCCATAAATCCTTCCCAAGGCACTAGCCAAAGTTTTCTTACAGCAGTAGTGGGTTAAATCAACTTTTGTTAGTATTCGTCTCCCACTACCTCCTGTAAGGGGCAACCCCTTGTGTAGCCTCCTGTAAGGGGCAGCCCCTTGTGTAGCCTCCTGTAAGGGGCAGCCCCTTGTGTAGCCTCCTGTAAGGGGCAACCCCTTGTGTAGCCTCCTACACTCACATCCCGAAGGCATGTGAAAACAGGAGGTAAAGGTTAGGGCATGAGGTGCGAAGCGCCGACGATGCCGACGCCGAATCCAGGGTCAAATTGCACCAAACGGGTTGCACACAAAAAAAAAAATTGATCTGGCTGGTCCCCAGTCCGCTTCGCCGACGAGGCGCCTTTGGCGCCGTATTGCGCGCTTCGCGCGACACATAAACCGCCTGTCAGGGGCAGCCCCTTGTGTAGCCTCCTGGCTATTCCTTCCATCGGTAGAATGTAATTAGTACCAGGCCAGTCACCCCCACTCCCCTCTCGGCCTCTCCCAGAACATTACATTGGTCCACTTCAGTGCCAGAGATATCAGAAGCTCCTCCCCCTAGCTACATTCTATGTACTATGCATTGACTGTATACACATGGTAGGACCATGTGCCCCTTTTGCCCCCTCGATCCTCTTGGTCACCTTGCAGAGGATGTGGTTGTGCAGTACAATCACCTCTGGGATGTGACCACTGTGCCCATCTGAGTGTGAGTGAGGAGAAGCCATGCTCTTGCCAGAGGTCCCCAGACCTGCAGATATGCTCATGGCCATATGAGACATCACCACTAGTACTCTGCCCAGGGGAGACATCACCACCCTGCCCAGGGGAATGTGTAGCAGAGGCTTGTAAGCATCTCCACAATGGTCCCAAAATACCAGGAGTTGTGGGGTGTGCATGGGCGTCCCTGGGGGGGGGGGGGGGGGGGGGGGGAGGAGGGGGAGGACAGGGGGAGCCATGGCCCCCCCCCTTTCGGGACTGAATGGCCCCCCCCCCCCCCCCCCCCCTCCTTGTAAAAAAAAAGTTTACATGCATGTCCACACCCACTGGCTAAATTTGCTGAAAACAGACAGCACCCTCCCCCCCCCCCCCCCCCCCCCCCACTGATTGAATCGGCTGAAACTAAGCGCGGACACCTCACTGATTGAATTGGCCGAAAGTGGACAGCACCCCCTTCCCCCCCCCCCTGAATCAGCTGAAAGCGGACAGCAACCCCCCTGCTGGTTGAATTGGCCGAAAGCAGACAGCCTCCTCCCCCCCCCTCCCCACTGGTTGAATCGGCCGAAAGCGGACAACGTATTCGCAGCTGTCAAATGGCACCCACTTACCCTATCCTGCCCCCCCCCCCCCCCCCCCTCTTCCAGAAAAGCAGGGGGTGCCCATGGTGTGTGGTCTTGCATTCCCTTGGCTGTGGAGACCTTTGGCTATTAGGGTAAGGAGGCCTTTGGCTATTAGGGTAAGGAGACCTTTGGCTATTAGGGTAAGGAGACCTTTGGCTATTAGGGTACGGAGACCTTTGGCTATTAGGGTAAGGAGACCTTTGGCTATTAGGGTAAGGAGACCTTTGGCTATTAGGGTAAGGAGGCACATCTTAACTTTTCAAGGTTAGCATCCATCTTGCCACCAGCCTGTACTCCCTCCAACCTCCAGTCTTTGCAGACTTTTACAGCAGGGTGGGTCCCTTGCCAACATCGGGGGTGTACTCGTCACTGTTGCAGTTTTGTATGATGAAAAATTTCCACCTCTACCTCTGGAGTAGCAGCAAAGATGGCAGTGTTGCAAGCACGACAATAATACCTGGAGTTTGGTTGGATCTGTGTTGTGGGACAACTGGGGCAATGAGGTAAGCAAAGCTTTCTCTTCCCTAGCCACCTGCCTTGCTATCTGTTCAAAACAAGCAAGACCACTTATTGACGTTCACAGATCACCCTTGTTTACATCCATGCAAGAGGAATTATTAACTAGAGTGCAGCTAATTGACTATGTAGTACTAGTTAATAAATAATATTATGTTGCACATGCACACACACACACACACACACACACACACACATACAGTAGTGGAGTAGGAGTGAGTGCCACTTGTGAGAAGGCCCTTGATGCCCTTGGACCCACACTTCATAGCTAGGGGGTATACATTACCATCCCCCAACTCTGCACACTTGGAGTCACTTTATGCATGTGTGCTTACATACACTATGTTCAGCTGCCTATTCTGAAACACCTGGTAATAAAGAATTTTATTTGACATACGGAGCATGGAGTGCAGCACTTTCTCTTTTATTGCCTCCCGGGTTGCCATAATGACCAACAAACCTAAGCCATGATCCTGTCCAGCTTTCATGGCAAACTTGGCATCATCCTAGTCCGGTCTAATGCCAGAGCCATCATCTTAAGATCCCTGATGCCGGTTACTGGGCTTTAATCCCACATGTGATGTATGAATTGTTATAAACGTATGTAATTAATCATTCAAGAAGTATATAATTGATTACATGAATTACACACAACACTTGCTATATATAATAATTGTGATAATGGTGAATTTTTTTAATATACAAAAAAAAACCGATGTACAATTTTATTGTACGGCACATGCATGAGAGGTTCAACTAATTTGTTCATCACTTGAGATGATTATTCTTTTGCATTAACAAACAAGTTGTAATCATCGGACTTAGCCAATGGCACGAAAGGGTTAGTAGGCCTTGCCCTAAGCCTGTGGCACGCTATGAAGCATGAAATCCATGGCACCAATATCAGCATGACAAAACCCAAGATGGAAAAAGCGACAGTCACTCCTAGTTGGGCAGTGGTAGTGAGACAGGCACAGTACAAAGGGGAAGTGGTCGACGATGGTTGGGATGGTTTTGTGGGATCAAAATTCAACTTCTGATAAAAGTCAGCCAAGGACCAGCTAAAGTCTCCACATGTGGACATCCCAGGAGGAGCGGGGTTCTGCAACTCTTCAGCAACATTGAGAACCATGGCCATCCCTGACATGTGGTGGGGCTCAAGGTGGCAGTGGACAAACCAGAAACCAGGACTTGTCGAGACAATCTGGATGACAACATATCCCCCACTCGGGATAACCACAGTGTCCTTGCGGAGTGTGAAAGGTGTGACCTTAATAGAAGGGACGTACCCTGTTCTCCAGTGCATTGTCGTACAAAGAGTATTGTTGAATTCTTGAGTATCCATTTCATTTGCACTACAAGAAAGAGATTGGTTGGTGCCGATAACGAAGCCATTATTGTCGTCATAGCTACCATAGCCAACGGCAACAACAAAGAAGCTATGTCCGTGAATGTGTATTGAGTGGGTCTCCTGTCCAAAGTTAGCTAGGACTATTCTCACCGTGTTGTTGTATGGGATCGAAAGCATGTGCAGGCACTCACAGCCATCACCACATGTGTATGGCTGGGAGGGGCAGAGGAGGCTGCTCAGGTTGAGAGTGCTGCGCTGGGTCTCAATTTGAAGCGGCTTTTGTGGCAGCTCAAAGTTCCTTCCATTGATGTTGTCAGGGATCTCCTGCTGTCCGCTGTACCCGAAGTTGAAGAAGTACTCCTGCCCACTGGCAGGGTCATCTGAAGGAAGGTCATTAGGGGGCGTTGGCTTCAAAAGTTGGAGGCTGCCAATGTTTACACAAGTAGTGTTATATGACGGATGGAAGGATTGGAAGGGACAGTTTACAGCAACGCATGGGGCAGAGGGTGTGCAGGAGGGTGGAGTGGAGGTGATGGTCATGTAATCGGTTGACTGTGGCTCGGTCCTATTGGAATAGTACAGAACGGCTTCCACCACGTTACCCAGAGACCTATAAGGGAGTCCGCCTGTAGTATTTACCTCCAAAGTTTCGGCCCTGATCCAGTAATACTTCGTAGGGTCTTGAGTGGCATTTAGTATAAATCCGTATCGTTCGCCAGGGTAAACGATGATGTAATCGACATCGCGTACGGGCTGAATGAAGAACCCGTCCGTCGAGATCACAGTTAGCTTATGCTGATCGACGGAGATCTTGTAGGCGTAGAGCATCTGTGCCCCGATCAGCCTGAAGCGGTAACTTTGGCCGTAACTAACCTGGAAGGTAGACAACCTAGACTTGTTATACGGTACGTCACGATGTCGACCTTTGCCATTGATCAATCCCGAATAATAGGGAATTATCCCATGGTCTGTGCCATCTGGAAGCATGCTAGCAGTGTATTGATCGAGGCCTAGAACAGGGAGGTCTCCAACGCTTGACGGATAGTACACTTCTTGAGTTGAATGCTGCAGAGTAAACACGTCAATGAACGGACGGGGCCACCAATCGAGTAGATTGATCGTATGCTGTTCAGGTATGTCGTTGTACGTCTGGCTTGCCTCCTTCTCCAGCACGATGAGCGAACCCTGCAGCCCATCCCCTCTCTGTCCATCAATATGGCCATGGTAGAAGAAGGTTCCTGAGGGATCCGCCTTGAAGATGTAGCGGAACGTCCCGTCCGTTGTAATGGGACATTGGGAGATAAATCCGACGCCATCCATCCACGGAGTGTTTCTTTGAAACTGTCCGTGCCAGTGGATCGTGATGCTTTGGCCCCGGATATTGTTGGTAACATTTACGATGACCGTTTGATTAATCGTCACGATAAGTGTCGGTCCGGGAATCCGTCCGTTTATTGCTATGAACGTTCTGTAGGTCTTGCCATCGACCGTCGCCGCCTCGGTATATCCTGCTCCGTATACTTTTCCATCGTAGGATAACACTTGCCCACTCTCGTTTACGTAATGAACGTACCCGTCAACAGGGTTTACGTTACCATCGGCCTTCACAGAGTACTTTGTGAATGTCTGAATATAAAACACTTGGAGGTTGAACTGACACGCATCGGCCGACTGGTTGCAACGACACGACGAGGTGGTGTAGTCACAAGGGACTTGATGAATCACCTGAGGTTTGGAGAGCCCTGCTAGAAGCGCGCCAGTTAGGAGAAAGGCGAGCAGATACATGTTCTTGCTACGTCAAGGCATAGATATTAGTAAGGGCATAGATATTAGTAAGGGCAGGGCAGCTCGTTGAATATCATTATAATTACCACATATGATAGTATGTGACATAAGTGTGATAATATTCAACGTGTTGCCATGCACAAATATTGCCTCGTGTAAAGCGGACTGCGCAACTTAGTTGATGACAATCATGACTTCGTGTACATGTAGAAGTATACTATCTTGGAATTAGGATGTAGAAATAATATTTACTACATCTTGATCGATGGACCACCAGTCCATCAAGTTGCCATAAAGTGATGGCTTGGTAATGGACACATCCCAGGGTGCACTTTGAATGCATGTCCTTGACCCTTTTGGACATCATGCCATCACTTGTAAGCGTGGGGGTGATGTTGTGGCACGACACAACACCCTTTGTGATGTCACCAGGCCCATCTTCAGGACTTGGCATCCAAGTGGAAGCTGACAATGCCGGGGTGGAAGGTGTTTGGTAGTGGGGGGGAGGGGGGGAGTAAAACTATGAATACATAATGAGTGGGGAGGGATGCCGTTTGGCCAATTCAACCGGGGGGTGGGGGGGGGGGGGGGGGGGGGGGGGTATTATGCAATGTTACAGGTTATGACATCAGACAAGCCCACCATTCCATGCCGTTGGAAACTTGGACCTGCATTTGTATTATTTGTGATAGCAGAGATAATCCGCCCGGTAGAGGGTTCTTCCATCACTCGTCGTCAAGTGTTATCAACGCCCCAGTGCCAACACAGCGGGATGGTAGAACCGTTTCATCTGACTGCATTTTCAAGAGTTCTGAACCATGGCACAGTTCACTGTGCTCGGTGTCTCATCAGTAGAGAACAATTGTATTTGTACACCATAGGCCTTTTATTTGTATTGCAAACGCATGTTATTTGATATCAAGTAATGTGAATGTACTCATTATTCGTTAGTCCTTACCCATCGCTAATATATTACAGTCTTTATTTACAGATATGTCTGATCCATGCATGCTTTGCGCAGGGCAATCCCAGGATTGCGCGGCCAATCCAAGGATTCATTAATTGTATCACAAACCATGCATGGATCCAGGCCAGTTGCGCAGGACAATCCCGGGATTGCGCAAATCCACGCTCTGCGCGTAACAAATATACAAATATACATGTACATGCAACACACAACAATTACACGTGAAGCACCTTGCATGCTTTCTACAGCCCTAAACGCTACAATAATAATAACAATAATAATAATTTTTATCGCCACACTCTATAATAGAAATGAGAAGCCGGTCATTGCTGCAATCATTATTATTCCCTTACGTGCAAAAAAAAAGTTCTTAATACAGCAATAATAGACGTATTTTAGATGCTTT
>OX442429.1:1225806-1289026 GCA_949361645.1 Spongilla lacustris | reverse complement strand
GGTACGCTTGGAATTTGCCCCGTACGGGAGATGCCGGGATTAGACCGACGTGCAGTTGGTTAATAGGTAGGGGCGCCGCGGTTTGACCAGATAGGGTATTTGACGTTACAGCCACGCCTGTATATTGTACATCGATAGTTAAATCCCGACCCCTTAGATAGGGAGGATTTGGCGTAATTGTTTGCGATGTCAAATCCAATGTATACTACTGGGCGTGTCTAAGTATACACTAGGCCGAGTACATGTACGTGTACGTGTGCGCTCAGACACGCGTACGCCTGTAATCTGATTGGTGTCGTCGACATTCCAGCGTTTTCAACCGAATGAATAGCGTTATAGCAGACCTTGTTTCTCAATACGTAGGGTCTGGGACCGAGACTAAATTAGCTCCCAGCTTGGTACAGGCACAAGAGTAAATTGCCTAAATCATAAGCATAAGCAATCCACCCTCAATTATATCTCCTTATTTACTTGAATCGATATCATTGCACCATAACCAAGTTTGTTTAAGTCAATTACAGGGGTGTACATGTAACGTTCATCTCTTAAACCTATGCCAATATGAGGCACTAGCTATAGGAGGAGCTAATTTGCTGGACTTACTTGGTGTGAGGAGAAATGGCTAAAAGGGACTGAAAAAACAGTTGGAGGCCGTTGATTAATTATTGGAGTTTGAAATGTCTTGCACATGATATTTTGTATTTACTGAAGTGGTCACAGAAGTTGATTGGCTTCTTTTGCTTTTGGTCCTTCCCCAAATGTCTCTATATATAACAATCATATGTACTCAGGGGCGGATACAGGATTTCATAGTCTCGTACCCCAGACCCAAATGTACGTAACGATGATTATCGCTTACAGTATAACATCACGTACAGAGGGTCTACAAGTCGATCGAAGTTGTTCTGGTGCGCCGGAATGTTGGCGCTCCAATCAGAATCGAGAGCCCGCGTGACGTCACGGTAATTAGATTCCAATAGCATTCCACACTACAGAGAGGGGCCTGGTGCTTGATCGTGCGTGCGCGGCTAAGGTTGTGATATATGGACACGTGTCTAAAACGAAGGGAAAGCCATTTCAATATGGAAGGACTCATTACGAAGTACGTCTAAAATCTGTCGTGAATCGCTTTCCAGCCCATCGCGTTCACCACTCTGAGAGTATCATTACGGTGGTAGCATTTCCTCTCTGTAGCTTAAGCAAGACAGATATGCTTAAACAAACCTCGTGATGACGTAGCCGTTGCTATGACAACCCTAATTATCGAACATTCCAATTACATTCTCAAGAACAACTTTCTTTGACTTGTTGGCCGTGTATTATACACGTACATGTATAATGCTTACGTACGTGTGGGTCTGGGTACGAGACTAAGGATGTCAGACAAGGGGGGTTGTTCATGAATAATAAGACGCTGTCCGCTTTCGGCCGATTCAACGAGCGGGGGGGGGGGGGGGGGGGGGGGGGGGGGGTGCCGTGCGAAAAACAAGGTTTTTGGACAAAAGAGGGGGTTGTAAACCCCAAACCCCCTAAAACTGCGTGCAAAAAAAAGGAATTTGGACAAAAGGGGGGGTTGCAACCCCCCCCCCCCCCCCCCCCTGTACCCGCCCCCTGACTGTACTTGACATTTGCTGTCATGTATGAATTTAATACACAAGTCTCCATGAAAGAATTTTCATCACTATAACTCAGGATTGAAATTAACTGCTCGATTATATATTGCAGTAGTTAGGCTCTGAATATTTTAAGCCGTTAAGTAATTGTATCAAAACCCTCATAAATCAAAATATTCAAAGCACTCTATTATCAACGTTATTCAAGAATACGGTTAGAGGTAATTGATTTTAATACCTTGTAACAACTAAGGTTAGATTTGGAATGTGCGGTGGAACAGCACTGATTTCAAGTTACTCATGAGTTCAATAGACATGTAAAATCATAATTTGCTTTTAGGTTATAGCAGTTGAAGCTATTATGGGATAAGTAATTTTAATAACCATCACTAATTACTCATTATTAAAATATATGACTTGGTATTAGATCATGTAATGGTGAGTCATTAAAAAGTTAATTATAGTTGTAGTGGCCTTTTAGCATTTTCAAGTTTGATTTGCTGTTTTAAATATTAACTAGCAAAATGCCAATCAAATACTTTTTCAAACTTACTTGACAGCTATTCTGTAGATAATAAATCTTGTAATTAATTAAAAGTTGTCATACATTGCTGTGTCAAATTAATTAATTGCAAGCTATTTGATTTTATCTTTTGAACTATTAAAGATAATTGAATAAATGTGCTTCGTATTTGCCTAAACTGGTTATTCTGTATTTATAAATTGATTTAGATTGATAATCCAATTAAAGAATTGTATTCATTCATTCTTTCGTGGATAATAAATACACACATGTATTACATATGCAGAAACACATGTCAATGGAGCTAGCAGGATGCACGGTTGATGATGCATGATATTAATTAGACTCTACAATACATTACAGTTTTTGTACTGATAAAATAGGTTTCAAATTTGGTGCATTGTATGATCAGAAGACAGGTATGTTTGTATGTTGCATGAAACCTATGCACTCACTAACTTGTACATACACTATAAAATGGAATATATCAAAAGATGCTGAAGAAAGAGAACTATTGAAAGATGTGCAAGGTCGAAGAGTAAGAGCGCAGAAATAAAAATAAGTGTGAAGTAAGAGCCACTACTTTAACATTCCATTGAAAAGAGTCCTAATGAACTACATCGTCTGCTAAGGATCTTCGATGTGCTGATACACAACTTGATGTTCCAAGTGCGACAGATTGATGCTAAAGCAGGATTCACTGATCCAGTATCAGGACCTGTAATGAAGCAACTCATTGACACTATCAGAAGTTTTGGCCTGTCTTTTCATGTGTGGCGGAAGCCTCCAATCTTGGTTTTGGCTGGACATCTCTTAGAGGAAACGACAGAAAAAAGCTTCTAGCACAGTTACCACCCCATTTGGACACAATACTTCCCCCCACTTCCTCCAATACACTTAGTAAGCTGTGGAAGGTAAAGTACTGCCACATACATGTACACCGGCACTGTAGTTTGAAGCAATTCTGTATATAGAACTGTGTAAGTCTCACCTTTATTTACATCACAGTAGCTAATCGATTTGCTATTGCCACTGGCAGTGGTTTCATTACTTAATCGTTTATTTGGCAATCGAAAATGTGAATCTGCTGACATAATGGGAACTAAGCTGTGGTAGTGAAACTCCATTTCAAAGCCCAGAATTAGTACAGGAACATCAGTATGTGTTATGCCTTTCAAAATAGGATAGCCAAATAATCAACTGGTCCTCAACACTGCTGTTTGTGACTATACAGAATGTAACAATCAACATATTGGGCAGTGTCTGCAACTCTAAATGTGTACCCCATGTTCCTGGTCTTTCCATCTTCAACAGCTAAATTTCCCAAGATTGAAAAGACTCAAGAAAGTAATCCCTTCAGACTGTAAAGTCATGTTTGTCAATTAAAGTTATGTAGCAATGCTACAACTTACTGTTAAAGGATTGCACTTCATGTAGTTAACAACTTCTTTTCGTAGACTCAGATGTCGCTTGCGCTTTCCAAGCACTCTCATCAGTTGATCGCAAACAGCCGTAGACAAGCAGTTTCCATCTAAGGGTACATTTATGCACACTTGCAGGCCAAATTTTGTAATGTTCTTGATTAGTGCAGCATAACCATTACATCAGACATGCTACACTCTAGCTTTGTTGTTGGTGCCACAATTTGGCCTGTCATGCCTAATTTTGTCCTACCCGGAAATGGTCCGGCGACCCTTATTAGGGTGGACCATTTCAGGCTTGAAATGGACCATTTCAGGCTTGAAATGGTGGACCATTTCAGGCTTGAAATGGTCCGGTGGACCATTTCAGGCTGCTCCCACTCTGCCTGTTAGACAGACCATTTTAGGCAGCCTGTTTTTGTCCGAGATAAAAGTACAAAATAAATGGCAATGCAGCGGAAAAAAACAGTTTCCATCTGGACTAATTCTTGCTGTTCTCAAGGGTTTTTGTGAGACTTCAATCATTTGTGGCTAAATTTTGCCGTGATGCAAGTTATTAGCCTGACAAAAATTCAATCCAAGTGAATTGCACTTGGATATTTGCCATTCTATGCATACTGGGTTGTAGCATATCAAATCCACATGATCCGTTTCCTTTTCAAAGGATTTATAAGAGGCATCCACACGATTTGCTTCCTTTCTCAAGGTATGGGTGGAGAAATTACTATGCTGACCATTGCCACCTCCCATGCAGCAATGCCACTACATTCTCCTGACTCGTGCACATGCTCCTTTTTCTATACACCCACTCACAGAGTGTATCCAAGTGTGCTGAAGATATGAGAAAGTATTTCTTCCCTAGTAATTGCACCTCTCTTAAACATAACTTGCTTGCTCTGCACCAAATTTGAAGTAGTTGCACTGCGAAGCCTCTATCCACATATGAATAGATTTTGTGTTTAAATTTCTCGTGCAAGTCTTCATTTACTTACCACAAAATCACCTCCCAAAATTTCTTGCAGTTGAAAATCACCATAACAGGACATGTAATCCTTCCATAAAGCAACTGTAGTATCCTTGCTCAATGCATATTCACCCTCCTTTAGATCCATGGGTGTTTCCTGTGTACAGAATTATAATACATCAAATGCTTTGTCATCTTCTTCAGCCTCATACTGCAGTGGAACTCCAGTTCTCCACAGACGCATAAGATGTGGAGAATGTAGCTGACTCCATACTATTGCACTGTCAATTTCAAGCATACTTGAGCATTCTGACAGCCTTTTTTGGTCCGGCCGGACTGAAATTAGACACAGACCAAATCGTGCATGACAGGCCCTCCCTGAGCAGTTCTTTATCCCTCAATTATAGCAGCAACCTCTTCAATTACTGCACTGGCTGTAGAATACCATCACACTCTGACACAGGCTTTGTTAACAGTGTCACATCGCTAGTCTTAGTCCTCTTCCCTTTTGGAATTTTAAATCCCTTAGTAGTGATTTCTTTATCTGCTGACTCTTGGGCACTGTCACAATCAGGTGTCACATCACTAGTCCTGGTCCTCTTCACATTCTGTATAGAGCCATTTTCATCTGCTGAGTGCTGGGCACCATCACACATGCCAACCTCTGTCTTAGCTGATGGTGCTATGTCACCAGCGATAGCTCTCTTCACCTTTACTAATTGATCAGAATGAAACTTCCTTTTAGTTTATGTGTTTTTACTACATGTTTCGGCAACAAAAACAGGCCCAAGCCTTTTGGTGGATAGTTATTCACCCTTTCTTGTATCTCGTCTGGAATTGGCATACCAGACTTCATCTCCGACTACAAACTCTTCTTGCCTAAAATGTTTTCTGTCGTACTGCCTTTTTTGGGTGGCCTGTGCTAGGTGAGTATTGACACTAGCGTCACTACGTTTTTCACCTAATAACTTTGAGTTCACCATTAACATTTCCATAGAGTTATCATCTTAATCATCTTGACATTTAAATGTGGTGGAAGATCTAATTCAATGGGTAGCCTTGCTTTCACACCACAAACAAGTTCATATGGAGAATACAATGAAGATGATTGTATGGATGAGCAATAACCAAGCAAAAAAAAGGTCTAAATCATCCTCCCAATTTAGATTTCCACCATCAGAGTACTTACTTAAGTAAGCACAAATTGTCTGGTTGAATCGCTCTGTGAGGCCGTTGCTTGGGGATGATATGCTGTGCAGATGTGTCTTGCAATACCTATAAGCTACTGCATGCAAAAATTATCATTGATCTCATTGCAAAACTCTCGTCCCTGGTCTGATATGATTATCTCTGGTACCCCAAACCTTTCCACTAGCTTCGTCAGGCACCTAAACACAGTTATTGCTTCCTTATTAGGTATGCAATATACCACTTGCCATTTTGTTAGATATTCTGTCAGCACCATTAGATAACAGGCAACTACACCTGACAATGGACCTACCAAGTCCATACCCCATTGTGCAAACGCTCGATTAGGAACACCAACCGTGGCCGGATGAAGGCTTGCAGTCTTCTTGGGCATATTGTTCCTCCTTTGACACACTAGGCAAGAACTGCAATATTCTGCTACATCCTTAGTCATTCCTTTCTAATAGTACCGCTCGGCTATCTTCTCATGCCTGTAAATGAATAAGAATATACGATTCAATTACAGTAAATTACCATTAGCCTTACGTTTTATGAATTCCAAAGTAACCCCCTGCTGGATCTTTATAGACACTTTCAAGCACCCGCATCTTTTCGTCGATTTTTACCACCCTGTATCGTTCATCCTGGGGCTCGTCCCGTACGCGCGCACTGGTACAGGCCCGTAGGCTGGTCGGGAGGCGGGGGGGGGGGGGGGGGGGGGGGGTTCGGGAAAGCAACAAGGTGGAACTGATTAAAAGCGGGGTGGGGTTCCGCCCGGTTCCGCCGCTGCTGTTTGTTGTGGGCGGGCAGTGTTGCTAAGCTTAGTGTTATCTCACGCTCGCGGGCTAGGCTATAGCTATACACGACTGACGTATATAGAAGTAATGAATAAATTATTTTGATGGGCCTGCGGTAGCTCGTGTAGACGACAATGCTCCATGCAGTTTCAGGTCTTTTGCGCCTTTTCAGTTTGAACAAAAGACCGCCATGCATGCATGGCCGCATGGGTATAGCGAAGCTTTCACATTTTTGACGATATGCCTTTTTAGCCTCTTTGACTTTGGACTCTTCCGCACCTCGAGATCTTTGCTTATCACCTCAGTTTGCTCTCAAGGAACCGCATTATATCATTGTATTTTTCAGCTGTGTTAGAAATGTAACAGGGTCTATAGTCAATCTTTTTTTAATTTCAGTCACTTCAAAAACATATGAATACACATGTACATATATAAATAGGTTTTTAGTTTATATAGCACTGATGCATATGCATAACATCCCCCCCCCTTGACCCCTATCTCAGAGGTGATTGCAGTACTTCTATGCAGTAAGGAAGTATAGGACAAATTACTATTCATCTTGCTCCTGAAAGAGTCTATTCAAAACACTTGGCTGGGGTGATAATCTATTCCAAGGGAGGATGATCTATTCCGGAATAATCTATATCACAGGAGGATTAATTTTTCCGCGTAAACAATTTCGTGACACCGGCGTGAGTATATATATATATAATTATTATAATAATTATATGGGAAAGTTTACGAGAAAAGGGACCTAGCGTTTATTATAAAAAAGTATAATAAAAATGCATTACGTTTGATTTGCCATAACTTCCGAACAGTTAACGCTATCACCTTCCTATTTTCAACACTTCATACTGCACCATTTCTCTATGGTATAATACATTTTGGAGTCTTGCACTTGCTCCGTGTCAGTATTGCAACGTTCGATACCCCACTGGGTTCAAACCCGCCATAACTTTCGGTAGGAGTAATCAATTCGCTTCAAATTCGGTTTGTAGGTAGAGAGGTCCTATACCTATCGATTTGTTCTGTTCGTTGATTTTTATGCCATCCATTACGGAGATACAGTTGAACAAACTACGTGCCCATTTTCGCGCTCGATTCGCGCCAATGATTTGGGCAAATTGCGTTCCGCTCAATGTATGGGGAGGCGGGGATTATAACATTGGCGCGAATCAAGCGGGAAAACGTGCACGTAGTTTGTTCAACTGTATCTCCGTAACGGATGGCATAAAAATTAACGAACAGAACAAATCGATAGGTATAGGACCTCTCTACCTACAAACCGAATTTGAAGCGAATTGATTACTCCTACCGAAAGTTATGGCGGGTTTGAACACAGTGGGGTATCGAACGTTGCAATACTGACACGGAGCAAGTGCAAGACTCCAAAATGTATTTTACCATAGAGAAATGGTGCAGTATGAAGTGTTGAAAATAGGAAGTTAATAGCGTTAACTGTTCGGAAGTTATAGCAAATCAAACGTAATGCATTTTTATTATACTTTTTTATTATAAACGCTAGGTCCCTTTTCTCGTAAACTTTCCCATATATATAATATATATGCCCGCATGTGGTCTCATTTCCACGCAGCCCAGTCTCGCGGGAATCATTGCTGATACGTATACAACATGCTCTTTATTTCAATCCTCCTACTGCTAGTATTGAGTCCTGCAAGTCCTGAAGTGATCCACCACGTCCCTTGCAACTACAGCACGGCATTCTGTCGCTGCGACCAGGCAGCAGACGCCTGCGAGTTCGACTTCGAGATATTCAGCCTCCAGACATTCACGAAGTACGCACTGAAAGATGGCAAAGTTGACGACATGAGCGGAATTATTCACTACATCAACGAAAGCGGGCAGTTGGTTTCCTACGACGGAGGAGTTTACGAAGACGGGTACACAGAGGCGGCTACAGTCGATGGAAAGTCGTACAGGACATATATTTCCATCAACGGTCGAATCCCGGGACCGACACTCATTGTAACGGAAAATCAATCAGTTATTGTCAACGTCAAAAACAGTATGAGAAACCAGGACATTGGAATTCACTGGCACGGAATACTGCAAAGAAATACTCCGTGGATGGACGGAACTCCGTACATCACCCAATGTCCCATTACGACCAATGCAATATTCCGGTACATCTTCAAAGCCGATCGGGCTGGAACATTCTGGTACCACAGCCACGTGGATGCACAGAGAGGTGACGGGGCACAAGGATCCCTCATCATACTTGGAAAAAACGTGGAGCCAGCGTACCTCGACCTGCCGGAACAGCACACAATAAATCTACAGGATTGGTGGCCTCAGTCGTTTATAGATGTGTTCATAGTTCAACAATCCGTGCAAGAATCATACTACCCAACAACCATTGGAGAACTGCCCATACCAAATCGCGATGTCTACACAGCAACTATGCTACAAGACGGTTCTACTCATGGAACTATTCCCTATTTCTCGGGCCTAATAAACGGAAAAGGGAGGCATCGCGATGTGCCATACAACAAGTCGAATTTAGCTATCTTCAGAGTAGACTACGGCCAAAGGTATCGCTTTAGACTAATAGGAGAACAGACGCTCTACGCCTACAAGGTCTCTGTCGATCAGCATAAGCTAACTGTGATTGCGACGGACGGTGAAGACATTGAACCCATTGCAGACGTCGATTACATCATCATATATTCCGGAGAGAGGTATGACTTTATATTGAATGCCAATCAGGACCCTTTGAAATACTATTGGATTAGAGCCGAAACGCTAGAAGTCAACACTACTGGCAACGGCCCCCCATTCCGTTCTCTGGGGAATATGGTGGAAGCTGTTTTGTACTACTCGAATAGGAACGAACCACGCCCAACTGACTATGCCACCATTAATAGCGCTCAACCTTCCTGTACCACTTGCACTCCCTGTGTTGCTGTCAACTGTCCCTTCAAATCCTTTCATCCATCATACCACACCAAATGCATTAACATCGGCAGTTTCAAACTGTTGAAACCAACTCCCAGGAGTGACCTTCCTTCAGACAGACCATCATACAGGCAGGAGTACTTTTTAAATTTTGGTTATTCTGGAACACCAGACCTGCCTGACAACATCAATGGAAGGATGTTCAAATCGCCACCAGCTCCTCTGCAAATCGAGACTCAACGTAAAACCCTTGACCTCCCAAGTCTTCTCTGCCCTCTCCAGCCATACACTTGTGCTGATGGTTGCAACTGTCTGCACATGTTATCGATTCCCTACAACAAAACCGTACGGATGGTCTGGGCTAACATTGGAATGGAGACCCACCCAGTACACCTTCATGGACACAGCTTTTTTGTTGTTGCTACGGGCTATGGTGGCTATGTCAATACAACTGGTTTTGTCAACAGCACAAGTCCAGACCTGTCTTGTCGTGAGGATGAAAGTGACAACACTAACTTTGATGAGAAGCAGTGCACGACACTGCACTGGAGAAGAGAACACAGGCCCTCCATTAAAGTGAGATCTCACACACTCCGTAAGGACACTGTGGTCGTCCCCAGTGGAGGATACGTTGTCATCGAATTTCTATCTACAAATCCTGGTTTCTGGTTTCTCCATTGCCACATAGAGCCTCACATGATGGAGGGGATGGCAATAGTGCTTGATATAGCTGAAGAGTGGCAAAACCCTGCTCCACCAGGGTTAACAACATGTGGAGATTTTGTTTGGTCGTTGGATGCCTTTTATGAAAAATTGAAGTTTAACAGCTTTTAACTGTTCATGGACTATTGTACAAGAACAAATACTTGCATTGTCCACACATGTTGATTTAAACTCCAAGCAGTGTTGCCTTCATCCTTAAACGTCTATATGCACGCGATATGCTAATCATTAATTCATGATCAATGAATTATTCCCACACATGTGCGGGTAAGTTATAATAACACTGATTTCTGCATGTGGGCTTATTAAAGTTGCAAATCACATCATATAGCTATAATTTCACTTTAAAAGACCAAAATCAGTTAGCTATATAACTTCCCGGCTATAAAGATCCTATAGCTGAACGATACGAAGCTGTATATGTATATATGTACAAATGAACATAGTTGAACTCTTTTTGCGCATATATTATTTTTCTGCTCCTCATGCAGTGTCATGGTTGTCTGTGGTTCCATCTCCTGGCTTGGGTCTGCCTATTGAGCTTCAGGCCTATGTAAGGCGGTGGTTGGGGTTGGGCACCCCAGGTGATGTGTCTTGTCTGCTCTGAGAAAGCCCTGGACTATTGGATTAGAGCCTGTTGTGGCTAACCTTTGTCGTCAGGCCCACATTGAAGTCACAGTACTACTTGCTGATTGTTGTTTGACGGCTGGGGTGTCCCACAAACATGTTTTTCATGACCCAAAATGTGTTGAGTTGGGGTGGGTCTATGTCCCATTGGCAGTAGAAACATACGAGGGAGGCCCAAGAGACTTCACTGACAGTGTCTATCATGCATGAATGTGGTATTCATACGCTTTAGCGACCCCTAGGTCCATTACACCAATTCAGCCCAGTGATGATGATGAATAGTAAGTGCAGTGCACAGTCCATCACATGCATACTAATAATCACCTCAATTTTACCTTGATTTGGACAACCAATGCATCTAATTATTCCCAGCTACAGGCAAGTCTAGCAACTTGAATCCTAAGTTTCTCTCCTCAAATAACAACAACAAAAAAACTTCCTGCTCTGCCACCCCAGGATATTACTATAATAGTGACAAAACAAAATGGATTTAATGGCGGAAATCATGCAGTGAAAAAGATGATGAAGACTACTCGCTGGGTTACTTGCTATGGGCGATGTTAAACTAAGAAATGTACCACAAGGTCATACTTATACCTTATACATCTCCCACAAAGCTGGCTGGATGATCCTTCATAACTGCTCAATTACTGCTGCCCAATTAATGCAGTACAGCCAGCCAGCCATACACTTAGCCTAAATTCATCAATGATTCCACCCAGAAGCAAGTTGTAAATGTCAACCAAAAATCATTGAATTGCCGGCGCATGGTTGGTTGCCACATAGCATGTGTCAGAATATTTGACAGCAATGGAGGTAAGGAGTTTCCCGAGTCTACCCTGAAGCTTATAAGAATTGAGCATTGAGAATGGAGTGGTGACTGTGGCATCTGTCACACCAATCAATGCAGTATGGAGTGATGACTTTCTTGAGTGCCTTCCCATCTTCTGCAAGTAGACATCCTAAGGC
This sequence comes from Spongilla lacustris, assembly GCA_949361645.1. Classification (NCBI taxonomy): domain Eukaryota; kingdom Metazoa; phylum Porifera; class Demospongiae; order Spongillida; family Spongillidae; genus Spongilla; species Spongilla lacustris. The sequence goes on along the minus strand of OX442429.1, from coordinate 1,277,282 downwards.
ATCTAATAATACCAGTGTACAGTATTTGCTGGTATATCATGCAACGATGGCTCCAAAATGATACATGTACAACCAACCTAACTTCCTATAAGGTCCTAGCTGACTTATACATGTATATGTAGATATACATCATGAAGCAGGCTAGACTACATGTATGTCGGTGGGAACAAGTGCACAAAAGGAAAAGGTTGTATGGTTGCGAAGATACGTTTTGTTTTGTGTATGTGATTTTATTATTATTAATAACCCTACAGGGTAATTATGCAGTACACTATCCAAATTATGCTGGAGAAACTACAAAAATAGAGTTGTGAAAAGGTCTCAAACCCCCTGACCTTCCCATAACACCTCCCGTTTCTCAAAGTTCTGGTCGAGTTTTTGGTGCTACTATAGATTAATATTATGATACTGACTTTACTAGCACCCATAGTTACATTAAATGTATTATGTTCTCTGTGGTTATATCACTAACCAGTGTTAATAACTAGCCATTTACATTGCTTAATTTGGTGCTAGCTAATGAACTAATCTAAATACCACATGCCATACTCCACATCTTAAAGTTACTCAACTTTGATAATGTGAATGATCGTACATAAGAGGTTCCACATGTACATGTGTATAAGCAAATGACAAAACAAAAGTACCAGGGCATGAAATGCATTAGTGGATGGGTGTCATTCAATCACAAAAAAAAAAAATTAAAGAGCTCTGTTATTAAGTTTGCTGAACCAGTTCATTAAGGGGTGCAGCAGGTAGGGCTACTTCTGCATTGCTGGAGAGTGGCCTGGGGGTATAGGGGGCACCGAGGAGCATGTCCCCCACCCTCCCCGCCTCCCTCAGCCCACTAAGCAGGGCACCGTGGACTGTTGCCGGGTAGTTCCTCATGGTGTGCTCCCCAGCAAAGAACACCCGTGGCCTGGGGACGAGGGGACCGGTCCTGGCAGGACAAACGGGAGCAGCCAGGAAGTCGTAGTCGTTTCCACTTGATCCAGCAGCAACGTAAGAGTAGGAGCCGCGGGCATATTCGTCCTGTCTCCATTGTGTCACGTGACTCTCTTTGGGCTAGGGTAAGCGTGAGAGGTGTGGTTAGGGTGGAGTTTAGGGTAAGCGTGAGAGGTGTGGTTAGGGTGGAGCATGAGGTGTGTGGTTAGGGTGGAGTTTAGGGTAAGCGTGAGAGGTGTGGTTAGGGTGGAGCATGAGGTGTGTGGTTAGGGTGGAGTTTAGGGTAAGCGTGAGAGGTGTGGTTAGGGTGGAGTTTAAGGTAAGCATTCATGAGTGATGTGGTTAGGGTGGCGTTTAAGGTGAGGTGGAGTTTAAGGTGTAATGTAAGGGTAGAGCTTAGGGTAAATTAAGACTACAACTACAGAAATGTAGTGGTCAAAAAAGGTTACCATAACACATTTGAATGGTATTGGCCTAACATTGGTCAAAAATCATTTCTAAAAATTAGCTCAGTCCAAAACAAATATCGTTTTAAAAACAATTGGTGCCATTTAAAGGGTGGAGTGTCTTCTCAAAATGGACTACAGTGAATACAAGTTGTCAGGTTTCTTTAAGCTGAGAACATCGATTGTACAGGAAAAAATGTACAGCAGTTCATCTTGAAATACCTACAATAACAAGCATTCCTTTTTACCATCATCTGCCATTTCTATTTTCTCAGTAGTTTGCACTGTTACAGAGTTTTCCTCCTTCCAAACGACCAATATGAAAGCCTCTGTGATCGAGTATAAAATTCTTTACATGTACAGTACCATCCAGAGCCAAGTTAAAAGCATTAATTATTCACATACATGGTATATTGTGGCATTATTCGTTTCCTGCGAGTATTTCTGATAGTAGTAGATGCTAGACGACTCGCAGGAAATGAATAATACCATGCATGTGAATAATTAATGCCTTTAACTGGGCTGTGGACAGTAATGTACATGTATATGCTGTACTCACTAAAAAGCTCAGAACACTCTGAAGTGTGGTACTTAGTCGTCAAGACAGAAAAATAACGATATTCAAGTCATGCATCAAAGTATGTGTGCGCATCGCGAGCAAAAAAGGTGACAATGATCAAGTTTGTATCCACTCCGTTCTAATCTTCGTTTTTTTTTTTTTTTTTAACCATACACTTCTGTAATACGATCGTTCAACAAAACCCAAATGTAACCTTTTTTTTGACCGCTACTGTAGACTGCCCACGTACTATTGTGAGGACTATGTGCAAACACATACCCGGTACATACAGAAGTGCATGCACAGCATTACCTCTGGCACTGCATGGTCACCAAATATTGACCTGAGCACTGCTACTGCCTTCGCCACCACCACTTCATCGGGGAAGGACTCAAACTTAACAGCATCTTCACCTGAAGAAGCAAAATACACCTGTGTTGCAACAAAATCGACATACACACAATTACCTCCTCTGAGTTTACATGTACATAGGACTGCACTACTTACACACATTGTATGTTACACAATGTACACAGATGTATAATGTAGAAATAGGAACTCAAACATACAGGATTCCATAGCACGGAGGAAAAACCTCAAAGGGCAAAAGTTCAGTTGAAACTTTGCAACTATTTTTTGTGTGGCAACAGAAGATGTGGCTTGGTTAATCTTGCAGTCCTGAGCGGATTGAGGAATTATAAAAGAGGGTGGGAACTGTTTTGATGCGTATTTAATTTAGATAACACAACATATGCCTCTCCTTTTGGAGTTAGGTTTTTTTCAATGGTTTAATGTCCCCCAGACCATTATAAAAATTAAAAATAGCCCTTAGAGTGCAGATAATTAGGTAAGAAAAGGCCCTATACATGTACACATACAGTAGTGGCTCACAATAGGTGACTTTTGCCAGCTAAGGGGAGTTAGGAAAACTATTAGTGTTCATAGTGCTACTGTACTACTTTCATCAATAAAAATTCATTTGGTGAAGGTCCAGATTGATTGATATCAATAGATGAAAGCAGTAAGGTCACACTAAGAACACTGACTTGTAATTTTCCTAACTCTACAATGAATATGCTACTGTGACTGAGATTGATTGTGATGTTTGTGTAATTTTGTTCTGTCTACAATATGGGAGCACACAAATCTATTCAATTGTGTGCTCCCCAAGCACAATGAAGATTTATTAAACTAGATGTTTGTTGCAGCTCTGCATGCAGTTTTCATAATGAGCATGTTATGAATCTGTCACACTTGAACATACACATAGCAACAGGACAACTAGTGATTAGATTTTCGGTACTCGAATGCGCACAATTTATTAAACAAATCAACGCAGGAATAGGAACAAAGAGAGAGAAAAAAGTGTGAAATTCAAAAAAAGTAAGCCCATCACTGTTTCCGCATCATAGAAAGAGTCCACTTTCGTCGAAAACGCCCCAGCCAAACACACAAAAAAAAAAACGAACACACGACAGACAGACAGACTGTTAAAATGATTCATATAGTCCCCCCCCCCGATGAAACCCTATAACATCACCTGCTAATAGGACAATGAGAATGGGGGCGTGACAAAGGTTCCAGAACATGAACATTTCCCCTCGGCAGGTGGTACTGGTGGCAACATGACCAAAGAGGTGGATGTGGGAATCCCAGAAGCGCTGCTCAAAGCACAGCACAACCTTCATACATGAGTAGGAGGGAAGGGAGAAAAGGAAGGGTGTTTACATGTACATAGTCATTTACAGAGTACTCACTTTTCTGTATCTACATGTACAAGTAGATCTGATTTTAACCTACTTGTGTTACAGAAATACGTACATGTACACTGTATCCACCCAAATCGATTATTGGTCTGCCAAATGGCTGGTCAAAATTTAGTCCTTATTTTCAGCACTTTATATATCTCCTGGTCACCCCCAACAGGTCGTCCCCTATTGTTATAATGAGCTTGATTCTTTTTTTCTTCTAGTATTCAAATATATTTAATTAATAGATACAGAATTAATGTATATATACACCGGTATTGATATATATGAGGAACAGCTTGATTAATAATAATTGTTTCATACAGCACTGATAGAAGAGAAATAGAACAACTCTAGCTAATTACTCCTATCATGCATACCACATGGATACATGCATACACAGGAGTGCTCTGATAATGCATACCACATGGATACATGCATATACAGGAGTGCTCTGATCATGCATACCACATGGATACATGCATATACAGGAGTGCTCTGATCATGCATACCACATGGATGCATGCATATACAGGAGTGCTCTGATCATGCATACCACATGGATACATGCATATACAGGAGTGCTCAGATCATGCATACCACATGGATGCATGCATATACAGGAGTGCTCTGATCATGCATACCACATGGATGCATGCATATACAGGAGTGCTCTGATCATGCATGCCACATGGATGCATGCATATACAGGAGTGCTCTGATCATGCATACCACATGGATACATGCATATACAGGAGTGCTCTGATCATGCGTACCACATGGATGTATGCATATACAGAAGTGCTCTGATCATGCATACCACATGGATACATGCATATACAGGAGTGCTCTGATCATGCATACCCCATGGATACATGCATATACAGGAGTGCTCTGATCATGCGTACCACATGGATGCATGCATATACAGGAGTGCTCTGATCATGCATACCACATGGATACATGCATATACAGGAGTGCTCTGATAATGCATACCACATGGATGCATGCATATACAGGAGTGCTCAGATCATGCATACCACATGGATGCATGCATATACATATACAGGAGTGCTCTGATAATGCATACCACATGGATACATGCATATACAGGAGTGCTCTGATCGTGCATACCACATGGATACATGCATATACAGGAGTGCTCTGATAATGCATACCACATGGATGCATGCATATACAGGAGTGCTCTGATAATGCATACCACATGGACACATGCATATACAGGAGTGCTCAGATCATGCATACCACATGGATACATGCATATACAGGAGTGCTCCGATCATGCATACCACATGGATACATGCATATACAGGAGTGCTCAGATCATGCATACCACATGGATACATGCATATACAGGAGTGCTCTGATCATGCATACCACATGGATACATGCATATACAGGAGTGCTCAGATCATGCATACCACATGGATGCATGCATATACAGGAGTGCTCTGATCATGCATACCACATGGATACATGCATATACAGGAGTGCTCTGATCATGCATACCACATGGATGCATGCATATACAGGAGTGCTCTGATCATGCATACCCCATGGATGCATGCATATACAGGAGTGCTCTGATCATGCATACCACATGGATGCATGCATATACAGGAGTGCTCAGATCATGCATACCACATGGATGCATGCATATACAGGAGTGCTCTGATCATGCATACCACATGGATGCATGCATATACAGGAGTGCTCTGATCATGCATACCACATGGATACATGCATATACAGGAGTGCTCTGATCATGCATACCCCATGGATACATGCATATACAGGAGTGCTCTGATCATGCATACCACATGGATACATGCATATACAGGAGTGCTCTGATCATGCATACCACATGGATACATGCATATACAGGAGTGCTCTGATCATGCGTACCACATGGATACATGCATATACAGGAGTGCTCTGATCATGCATACCACATGGATGCATGCATATACAGGAGTGCTCTGATCATGCATACCACATGGATGTATGCATATACAGGAGTGCTCTGATCATGCATACCACATGGATGTATGCATATACAGGAGTGCTCTGATCATGCATACCACATGGATGCATGCATATACAGGAGTGCTCTGATCATGCATACCACATGGATACATGCATATACAGGAGTGCTCTGATCATGCATACCACATGGATGTATGCATATACAGGAGTGCTCTGATCATGCATACCACATGGATACATGCATATACAGGAGTGCTCAGATCATGCATACCACATGGATGCATGCATATACAGGAGTGCTCTGATCATGCATACCACATGGATGCATGCATATACAGGAGTGCTCTGATCATGCGTACCACATGGATGCATGCATATACATGTACAGGAGTGCTCTGATAATGCATACCCCATGGATGCATGCATATACAGGAGTGCTCCGATCGTGCATACCACATGGATGCATGCATATACAGGAGTGCTCTGATCATGCGTACCACATGGATGCATGCATATACAGGAGTGCTCTGATCATGCGTACCCCATGGATGCATGCATATACAGGAGTGCTCAGATCATGCATACCACATGGATGCATGCATATACAGGAGTGCTCTGATCATGCATACCACATGGATGCATGCATATACAGGAGTGCTCTGATAATGCATACCACATGGATACATGCATATACAGGAGTGCTCTGATCATGCATACCACATGGATACATGCATATACAGGAGTGCTCAGATCATGCATACCACATGGATACATGCATATACAGGAGTGCTCTGATCATGCATACCACATGGATGCATGCATATACAGGAGTGCTCTGATAATGCATACCACATGGATGCATGCATATACAGGAGTGCTCTGATCATGCATACCCCATGGATACATGCATATACAGGAGTGCTCTGATAATGCATACCACATGGATGCATGCATATACAGGAGTGCTCTGATCATGCGTACCACATGGATACATGCATATACAGGAGTGCTCTGATCATGCATACCACATGGATACATGCATATACAGGAGTGCTCTGATCATGCATACCCCATGGATACATGCATATACAGGAGTGCTCTGATCATGCATACCACATGGATGCATGCATATACAGGAGTGCTCTGATCATGCATACCACATGGATACATGCATATACAGGAGTGCTCTGATCATGCATACCCCATGGATACATGCATATACAGGAGTGCTCTGATCATGCATACCACATGGATGCATGCATATACAGGAGTGCTCTGATCATGCATACCACATGGATGCACGATTAACAAAAAAACAAGAATTTAACTGGCACGCAAACACAAGCCATACATGTACGTGTCACCACACCTTATTGAGAAGTCCAAACCCAAGGTTGTGGATTGCCTGAGTCTTCCATTCAGGCAGAGGAGGCTGGAAGGATATGACCTGGGCCTTGAGCACCCCAAGGGGCACCGTCATGATGACAGCATCAGCCTTGAAGATGCTGCTGCAGCCAGACTGAGTGGCCCTGGCATGGACCTCCACACCTGGTGATGTGAGGGTGTTACATTACCTCAGCGTAGCAGGTAGTGTTATGTGGGGGGTAGGGGTGGGGGTGCTGTTCAATTGGGGTAGTACGGTAGAGTAGCAGTATGTGTATGTTAAGGTGGTATAGATAATCTTGTATCACAAGCCCCCCCATAGTTGCAGGATGTACATGTACTGTAGACTACATGTACTGTAGACTACATGTACAAAGACATGACACTAAATCAATATGAGCACAGCTCTGTGAGGAATGAGAGGTTAGCCGATGTGCAGCATGTCTACATGAGCACAGCTATGTGAGAGGGATCGGCCAATGTATAACATGTCTACATGAGCACAGCTCTGTGAGAGGGATCGGCCAATGTATAACATGTCTACATGAGCACAGCTCCATGAGAGGGATCGGCCAATGTATACAACATGTCTACATGAGCACAGCTCCATGAGAGGGATCGGCCAATGTATACAACATGTCTACATGAGCACAGCTCCATGAGAGGGATCGGCCAATGTACAACATGTCTACATGTGCACAGCTCCATGAGAGGGATCGGCCAATGTATACAACATGTCTACATGAGCACAGCTCCATGAGAGGGATCGGCCAATGTATACAACATGTCTACATGTGCACAGCTCCATGAGATGGATCGGCCAACGTATAGCATGCCCATGCACATAATGGTGCATTGGGCAATTAATTGCATGTATCCCTAGGTGATACATGTAATTAGTTACCACTCAAGGACTTCACTGGTCATACATGTACGTACCATCAGTGTTATAGTGAATGGCAGTGACTTCTGTGTTGAGACGGACGTCCAGTCCCTTGCCTAGGGCAACGGGAAGCTGGTCATAGCCATCCTTGAGGTTGAGATGGCCCCCAGTGAACTCAAAGTCGTCGTCCTGGTCCCATTGTCCCAGCGAGAGCTTGTCTAGCGGGGCGGCATTGGCAAACTCAAGATTTGCAAAGTGCCAGTCTAGCACCTGCCTGTAACGAGGGGACAGGTAGACAGTTCTGTAGGGAGAGAGTGAGGATCAAGGTGTAGGAGTGAGGAAAGGCATAGGAATACAAGGTGTAGGAGTGAGGAAAGGCATAGGAATACAAGGTGTAGGAGTAGAGTGAGGAAGGGTGTAGGAATAGAGTGAGGAAGGGTGTAGGAGTAGAGTGAGGAAGGGTGTAGGAGTAGAGTGAGGAAGGGTGTAGGAGTAGAGTGAGGAAGGGTGTAGGAGTAGAGTGAGGACCAAGGGTTAGGAGTGAGGACCAAGGGTTAGGAGTGAGGAGGACCAAGGTGTAGGAGTGAGGAAAGGCGTAGGAGTATAGAGAGGACCAAAAAGAAGGAGTCATACTGCAGGCATTGGAACTACACAACCCGAAAATCAAACCCTTGTTAGCAAATAAGAAATAGATACATTACATAATATCTGCTAAGCTGTTGGTATTTTCAAATGGCTCAGAGACAAGGGGCAACCTAATATCATTATGTACATGCACTAATTGACAACAATCAGTAAAAAAAAAATGAAAGCAAGGTGCAAGGAAGAGAAACATCAAGCGACAACATGCAGTACCACACAGGGCGTAACTGGGGACACAGTACCATACAGGGGAAGAGAAGCTACAACATGTAGTATCACAAAGGTGAAAGGAAGAGAAGCTACAACATGTAGTACCACACAGGTGAAAGGAAGAGAAGCTACAACATGTAGTACCACAAAGGTGGGGACAAAGTACCACAAAGGGCACACTCCCACCAGAGGGGGCACCAATGCTTCACGTACGGAAGTACGACGTCCTCGACTTCGTCCAACTTGTTCTCCAGGTCCTGCTGCTGCTCCTGTAGCTCGTCGTAAGACTTGAAGAGCTGGACCTGCTCCTGCTCTGTAGACCTGGCAATAAACTGGACATCATCTTCCCTGAATATATAAACAATAGTCCCCAATTATGGATAGCAATAGCCAGTTGTTGTGAGAAAAGGGGTGTGAGTAGGAAGTGGTGTGAGGGAGGGGAGAAAGGTGGTGTGAGGGAGGGGAGAAAGGTGGTGTGAGGGAGGGGAGAAAGGTGGTGTGAGGAAGGGGAGAAAGGTGGTGTGAGGGAGGGGAGAAAGGTGGTGTGAGGGAGGGGAGAAAGGTGGTGTGAGGGAGGGGAGAAAGGTGGTGTGAGGGAGCGAAGAAAGGTGGTGTGAGGGAGGGGAGAAAGGTGGTGTGAGGGAGGGGAGAAAGGTGGTGTGAGGGAGCGAAGAAAGGTGGTGTGAGGGAGGGGAGAAAGGTGGTGTGAGGGAGGGGAGAAAGGTGGTGTGAGGGAGGGGAGAAAGGTGGTGTGAGGGAGGGGAGAAAGGTGGTGTGAGGGAGGGGAGAAAGGTGGTGTGAGGGAGGGGAGAAAGGTGGTGTAAGGGAGGGGAGAAAGTTGGTGTGAGGAAGGGGAGAAAGGTGGTGTGAGGGAGGGGAGAAAGGTGGTGTGAGGAAGGGGAGAAAGGTGGTGTGAGGGAGGGGAGAAAGGTGGTGTGAGGAAGGGGAGAAAGGTGATGTGAGGGAGGGGAGAAAGGTGGTGTGAGGGAGGGGAGAAAGGTGGTGTGAGGGAGCGAAGAAAGGTGGTGTGAGGGAGGGGAGAAAGGTGGTGTGAGGGAGGGGAGAAAGGTGGTGTGAGGGAGCGAAGAAAGGTGGTGTGAGGGAGGGGAGAAAGGTGGTGTGAGGGAGGGGAGAAAGGTGGTGTGAGGGAGGGGAGAAAGGTGGTGTGAGGGAGGGGAGAAAGGTGGTGTGAGGGAGGGGAGAAAGGTGGTGTAAGGGAGGGGAGAAAGTTGGTGTGAGGAAGGGAAGAAAGGTGGTGTGAGGGAGGGGAGAAAGGTGGTGTGAGGGAGGGAAGAAAGAGGTGGTGTGAGAGGGAGTAGTGAGGAATAGGTGGAAGGATAGGCAGAGGAATGCATACATGTATTGGGATGATTATTTAATGCAGGGCTACAAGCTACATGTACATGCACATGTACAGTACATGCATGTACTGGTATCATACTATTATTATTCTACTGCAGCCATGGAAACCTGGTCCTGAAGTCAAGTGTCTACTGTACAAGCCCATGTACATGTACATGTAAGTACTATGTTATGTACATGTACTGCACTGTACAAGCCCATGTACTGTACAAGCCATGTACTGTACAAGCCCATGCACTGTACAAGCCCATGTACTGTACAAGCCCATGTACTGTACAAGCCCATGCACTGTACAAGCCCATGTACTGTACAAGCCCATGTACTGTACAAGCCCATGTACTGTACAAGCCCATGCACTGTACAAGCCCATGTACTGTACACACCCATGTACTGTACACACCCATGTACTGTACACACCCATGTACTGTACACACCCATGTACTACATGTGCGTGCCTCATGTAGGAGCTTACGTTGTTCCTGATCCAACTGTAAACCGCTGCTGCCGAGCGTGTGTGTCTCTGATCTTCTGCTGGACGTCGGCCAATCTCTTGTGCACCTCCAACAGGTCGTTCTGCATGGATAGGATGGAGGAGTAGTGGTCACGCAGCTTCTCTCTTGTGTGCTTCTCTTGGAGCCTTTTTGGGGTGTAGGGGGTGATGGGGTGGGTTGGGAGTGGGGAGAGTGGAAGGAGATATAAATATACCTACATACCACATCAACAACATCTCACTTTGTACATGTGCAATTAGCTATGTACATGTGCAAGCCTGGTTTTGCCCTCAAATATCATGATCATGTACAAATCTGCATGTAACTCAGATAAAGAGTACTGCTATAGAGCACTGAGATGCTGCTAGAACACCGAGGTGCTGCTAGAGCACTGAGGTACTGCTAGAGCACCGAGGTGCTGCTAGAGCACCGAGGTGCTGCTAGAGCACCGAGGTGACACTAGTGCACAAGGTGTCAGTACAACTGAAGGATGTTTGAAATTATCTCCCTCCTGGTAATCCTCAAGCACTTCCTTTAATACCCATCCCCACAGCTTACTGGATAACCAGCTCCAGTGCCTGTCCCAACGAAAGACTTTTCCCTCCTAGCTGGTTCACCTGGAGGTGATGGGAGAGATAGCTTACAGAGTCCAGCAAGCGATTGAACTCCAGTTCAACTGTTTTGTCGATATCCTTCTGGACCATCTCCCCTGTGGAGGAGGGAGAAAGACGACGAGGGTGGTGCAAAGGTAAAGAGATTAATGGACCCATAAAACATATGAAAACATTCACTGCACAAAGATGTCTCACCAGTAGTGAAGTAGAGAGGACAATGTCTCTTGATCCTGGACATCTTTAGACCAAGCTGCTTCTTTAAAACAGCCAGGGGATTGCCACCTGCAGCACAAGGATGGCCACATGGCTACACATGTTCACAAGGATGGCCACATGGCTACACATGTGCACAAGGATGGCCACATGGCTACACATGTTCACAAGGATGGCCACATGGCTACACATGTTCACAAGGATGGCCACATGGCTACACATGTTCACAAGGATGGCCACATGGCTACACATGTTCACAAGGATGGCCACATGGCTACACATGTTCACAAGGATGGCCACATGGCTACACATGTTCACAAGGATGGCCACATGTTCACAAGTTCTGTGTAGGTATGCTGACCTAGGCCTGTGACCACCATAGCTCCAAGGTCAGCCACATAGGGACCCTTCCTGAAGGTGTGGACGCGTCCACCAATCCTATCCTACAGGAGGGAGAGAGAAAGCAATCAGGTCACTCACACAGCGACAAACATACAGTCTATATGAACATCATGATTGGAAGGGCTCCCAGCATCCCTGGAGCTAGTGTAAGGCCTTAAGACAGAACACTGGTTTACCCAGTTCGCCAGACCCCATCCAATACAACACACAACATTATACCCATACATACATGTACACACGCACAAGTATACACTTACATGTACACAGGGTGCTTCTCAACCAAGGAAAATTGTTTATAAATTAACCACAAGCAGCTAATTAACTAGTAATTGTTACAGTTCTAACAGCAAAAGAAGACATGCTGGTGAAAATAATCTCTAATGGTTAATAAAAGTCTCAAGACCCCTATTTATTTTATTAATGTCAATAAATGCAGGGTGGGTGGTTAGTTAAAAGCTGCAAATTGAGTTTAATTAACTACTTCTGTTTAGAAGTTATTCAAAATTGAAATCTTGAGTTTTTGATTTTCGCAATGTACTTGATTTAGGGGCCATTGTATCTTGATTTAGTGGTTAATAAATTTGGCAGGTTATTTTATTAACATTCAAGGAAATGTTGGAACTTTTGGATGCCTCTAAAATGGTATGTTTTTGATTAGGTGTTTTTCGTTAATTTTAATTTATTTAATTAATTACAAAATTAATATTTAGTTTGTGTTTGTTTACATCAAAATTTAAGCCCGCATTATTAGAGCATTTAACAGTTAATGACTGTTTGTGGTCAATTAATAAATGATTTTCCTTGATTGAGAAACACCCTGTATACATACATACACTTACATGTCATATCTGTATCTATCTATAAATGCGCAGATAGTCCGTCTGTGTTTGTTTTTTTTGAGCGTTTTGGACAAAAGTGGACTCTTTAGACTCCTTTCTACGATGTGCAGACAGTGACGGGCTTACTTTTTTGAATTTCACACTTTTTTGAATTTCTCTCAGTGTTTCTATTCCTGCTGTTGATATTGTTAAATGGGGCTCGTTTAAGTACCGAATATTTAATTCTGGTTGTCCCATTGCTACGTGACTCGGAATGTTTTTATTTTTTATTTTAATTATATAAAGATTATTAGTCTGTCTGTGTTTGTTTTTTGAGCATTTGGCTGGGTCGTTTTTGACAAACAGGGACTTTAGACTCTATTCAACAATGCACAGACAGTGATGGGCTCATTAAATGGCGCTCATTTAAGTACCAAATATTTATTACCGGTTGTCCCATTGCTACGTGACGTGTTGTTTTTAAAGGAGTATTGTGACTGCATTTTTATACCCCTCCCTCCCTCCCTCCCTATTTCCCTCCCTCCCCCAAGTTTTTTTTTTAAGAAGTATTGGGTCTGTACTCAACTATGAACACGTAAACCAAAATGCACCAGTCTCGTGGCATGCTCATTAGTGGTCTATATGAAAAAATGCATGCAAAGCTGCAATGGGCATCTAGTTAACATAATGTACACATACATGTACATGTACATGAACATTACATGTAAATGTACACGTACTGTAAATGTGCATGTATACGCACAAATGCACAAACAATGCAGACATTGTCATGGAAACCCTTACCCTAGCTTCCACCACAGTGACGTCCAGTCCAAAGTTGTACAGCTGCCTGGCAGCCATCAGGCCACTGACCCCTGCCCCCACCACCAATACCTTGAAGGGCATCTTGCCTGGAACGCATCAAGAACACATATATGTAACCCTTTTTATTTTTTAAAACACAGCATCCAATTGAAGTGCATGTAAAGGATGGCATACAAGGGGCGACTTCCGATCGACTTATCGGCGAATCTCTTCGATCTTTCTGTCGACTTGTCGCTCCAAATTAGGAAGGCTTTCTATTTTCTGGCGACAAATTGCTTGACCGCAAGTGACTGATCATTATTTAAGCTATTTAATCCTTATTAGAGCTATTTGACCACAAAATCCAACAATTGTGACAAGTTGCCAGAAAAAGGTCACCCCATGTATGCCGGCTGGTCTTAGGTAACATACCGTGCATTGGGTTGAAGCGACTGAATATGCCAAAGTTGATGAACCCATATCGCTGCAAATAGCCGTGTATTCGAAGCAGAAGGTTCGTCTTACCTGCTAGTAGAGGAAAGTATAAAAGACTTGGGGTACAGAAATAGGATGGTCACTGTAGCCACATGTCATACAGCTACACAGTGCAGGCTCATAGCATGACATAACATCCCTGCAGGTAACACGTACAGACTCATAACATGACATAACATCCCTGCAGGTAACATGTACAGGGGTCGAAATACATGTACTTAAGTTACATGTGGCAGTTGCAGTTGTGACTTATACAGTCCACCTGCACCTTAGTTACTGGGCACCCAGGCCCCACACATTGGTCAGGCCCACGTTATCACGAAGCAAATGCAACGTGACTTGTGCATGAACTTCTCCTGCTTCCTATCCACCCCCCATAGCTGTTTACGGTGGTACATGCAGGTTTGAGAAATGGTCCAGGTAGGCCTAGCAAAGCGCTAGCAGAGGAGATAAAAGTAAGTGGTACTGCTCTGATAGGCGTGTTTGCAAGGGCAGTGGGCTGATAGGCGTGTTTGCAATGGTAGTGGGCTGATAGGCGTGTTTGCAAGGGTAGTGGGCTGATAGGCGTGTTTGCAAGGGTAGTGGGCTGATAGGCGTGTTTGCAAGGGTAGTGGGCTGATAGGCGTGTTTGCAAGGGCAGTGGGCTGATAGGCAGTTGGTGGTAACTCACAGGTAGCAGGAAGATATTTTTGATTTGTGGGAAATAGGGGGGGTGGGGGGGGGGGGGGGGGGCGGGGGGCCTGTGGGCCCGACAAAATTTAATGTAGTATAAATGACTAGGAAAACGTTTTTTGAATATACGGGAAAATATCCTCGAAAAAGGAACCTACACATGTAACACAATAATATAAACATTTTCCATTAAAGTTGATGTGTGCAATTGTAATTTTAAAAAACATATTAATAAGCAGTTAGGGGTTAACATAGCACCTACATGTATGTGACGCCCAATTCCTGTATTACCCAAATTTTTCTATGGTGCACTTCGCTTTTCATAAGTTTGCGTTCTACACCAATTCAACTACAAAATATGCAGGCAAATTTTGTAAACAGTACATTTTGTCACCATCCACTCCCAGGCCGCCTGCATCAAGTGCAAGATTAAGCCTAAATGAACCTGCACTCCTAGATGAAATAATCATTATACCTCAGGTGAACATTAGTTCAAATTAAATGTGGGACCCTCAAGTCTTCCTTTTGTACATACATGTACATGTACATGAATTTACTGCAAGACAAGTGAAGACTTGACCACATCTGGTTTTATATTTACGCTTGCAATAATGTTCACATGAAGTAACCCATCTTAGTGTGTACCCCGTATTTCGAACCCTGATGTACACAACATGTAACATGACATTACTACATACATGTACATGTAACATGACATTACTACATACATGTAACATGACATTACTACATACATGTAACATGACATTACTACATACATGTAACATGACATTATTACATACATGTAACATGACATTACTACATACATGTAACATGACATTACTACATACATGTAACATGACATTACTACATACATGTAACATGACATTATTACATACATGTAACATGACATTACTACATACATGTAACATGACATTACTACATACGTGTAACATGACATTACTTCATACGTGTAACATGACATTACTACATACGTGTAACATGACATTACTACATACATGTAACATAACATTTCTAAATACATGTAACATGGCATTACTACATACATGTAACATGACACTACTAAGATGGATCCATGGACTCCTACAATGCTCACAGTTCACAAGTACTGGCTAATGATTGGATAACATGATGGCTAGTGGAACGACCAGTATGACGACAACTGGAATGGCACGGGGACACCACAGACAAGAGGCACAAGACACACAACATCACTCTTAACCTGACTGTGGGAGCACCACCACACTCTGAGACTTCTCGGCGGTGAGCTCGTGCAGAGGGTCCTGAAGCCACGTCTGAAGGAGCTTGTTACGTATGAAGAGGAATTCCAGCAGGGCCGACTGGCTCCCATGGGCTATATCAGGGAAGTAGTCCATCTCCTGCTGTGTGAGCCTGTTGGCAGGGATACGGCTAGCAAATGCTGCTCCATCCAAGCCTGAAGTCACAGCCACGAGGTTACCATGGAGAGTAAAGAGGTGGTTAAGGTACATATATAATGCAGGTACATGTACATGTTGAATGATGAGTGCTCCTACATTATCCCACAGGGACAGTGGACCTACATTTATCCCACGGGGACAGTGGACCTACATGTACATTATCCGACAGGGACAGTGGACCTACATTATCCCACAGGGACAGCAGGCGCGGCGGAGCAGGGGGGGCTGGGGGGGCTATTGCCCCCCCAAATATCGAGGTGGGGGGGCTCAGCCCCCCCTTGCGATACCATCAGGTTCTTATTGCGAGCGCATGTTCTACGAGATTGCTGTACTGTCAGTGACTGTGAGTTAAAATAGGGTTAGTCTCGCAAGCCGGACCTCGTTATTGACGATCGATACAATGGACTGGGGACCAGGAGAGAGAGAGGTGCGACTTCTCCTGGTCCACAGTCCATTGTAATCGATCGTCGACGTCAATAATGGGCTTGCGAGACTATTAAACTGTGAATGACTTATTTATCGGTGTGGATGAAACGAAGGCAAGTTCTATTACATGAATCATGGTCCGTTCCGAAGAACGATACTGAAACCTGAGCTGTGTTGGAGCGTTAACGGGTGATTTAAGGTACCGCCCGTTAACAAAGTGCGGTTTTGAATTGGGGGAACGAGTTCGAAGAGAGTAGCTCTGTGAGTTGTCGAGGCAGTACCCTTGAAAACTATAGGACATCAACGTCAAACGCAAGTATAATTTCGACGATGAAACAACAGTTCACCTATTTCAGATCCTCCATGCAGTTGCCTCCATGACAGAAAGACGATTTAATAACTGCTTCATCTTGCATGTGCATAAAGAGCTGGCAGAATGCATTAATCTGGAGGATATAGCCAAGGAAATGCAGTACATTTCCCACTGAAAAAAAAATGGCCTGTGTTTTATGGGACCAATTTTTATTGGGGGGGGGGCCGGAGGGAGGGTCGCGCGGTGTATGGGTATGAATATGATTATCTTTTTTACCACTGCCCCCCCAAATATGGACACCCTCCGCCGCCCCTGGACAGTGGACCTACATTATCCCACAGGGACAGTGGACCTACATTATCCCACAGGGACAGTGGACCTACATTATCCCACAGGGACAGTGGACCTACATTATCCCACAGGGACAGTGGACCTACATCATCCCACAGGGACAGTGGACCTACATTATCCCACAGGGACAGTGGACCTACATTATCCGACCGGGACAGTGGACCTACATTATCCCACAGGGACAGTGAGACCTACATTATCCCACAGGGACGGTGGACCTACATTATCCCACAGGGACAGTGGACCTACATTATCCCACAGGGACAGTGGACCTACATTATCCCACGGGGACAGTGGACCTACATTATCCCACAGGGACAGTGGACCTACACACCCTGCAAAACATTTCAAGCTTGCAGACATAACCAATTATCACATCCGTAATACTCTAAGATGAAGTGCATCCATTGTCAGTTAATCACAGCTAGTCACATACAAACTACTCTGGCAGCCAACTAGTCAATGTACATGTGTCATAATCTTATGCTTATCTGAAGTACATCTGCCAGCAGTTACAAGAATACCTAACAATATATGGGGCAGTGCCCAGCAAAATTACCCTTCTACATTATCACTATCACAAATTCTACGTTGAACAAAACAGTATATCTTCGTAACTGCACAACCTATTAATTTCAAATTTCGTATACTTGTTCGCACATCATCTCTCGATGTGGAAATCGATTTTGGTGCTCTAATTATTTTCCATGCTGTTAGTGCGAGGATCACTAACCCAACGGGTTAAAATTCCACATTTCTCCAAGCATGGGTGTTGAAAATGCATCAAATTCGGGATGTACATAGAGGAGTCCTATATCTAATGATTTGTTCTGTTTGTTAATTTTGATGTCATCCGTTATGGAGATACAGTTGAGCAAATTACATGCACGTTTTCCCGCTTGATTCCCAAGCAAATCACGCCCCACTCAGTGTATAGGGAGGCGGTGATTGTATCACTGGTGCGAATTGAGCGGGAAAATGTGCACGTAGTTTGTTTAACTGTATCTCCGTAACAGATGACATCAAAATTAACAAACAGAACAAATCAATAGGTAAAGGACTCCTCTATCTAACTCCCGAATTTGACATATTTTCAACTCTCATACGTGGAAAAATGTGGAATTCTAACCTGCTGAGTTAGTGATCCTTGCACTCACGGCATGGAAAATAATTGGAGATGTCTCAAGTCACCTACCAGATGGTATGTCGGGGTCAGTGTCAGACTCTGAATCACTGGATAGCCCGTCGTCCGACAGGACTGGCATGGATGCATGAGGGTGTGGCCCACGCATCCCATGAGGATCTTCAGGCTGAGAAAGCTGTTGAAAAATGGCAACCATTGTGTGACTATGGCAACCAACATATGACTATGGCAACCAGTGTGTGACTACGGCAACCAGTGTGCAACTACATGTATATGGCAATCAGCATGTGATTATGGCAACCAGTGGAACCAACATGTGACTATGGCAACACTGGTTGCCATTGTGACTACGGCAGCAATAACATTCCTGTCAGACACGAAAAGGCTAGCAACATTACATCATGGCTGACATACACACTCACATACAGTGTACACACTTAAAGCCTACACATAATGTACACACACACACACACACACACACACACACACACACACACACACACACACACACACACACACACACACACACACACACACACACTCACTTCATCGTTATTAAACAAACGTTGCTACAAAACAATACATGTGCTTCCCTGTGGCTAATGCACCAACCAGCCTAAAACAATCGAGCTTGTAAAATCGATGATTTATCTTCTGACAAGCAGAGAGTTTCTAAACATGTGGCAGGGGAGTGCTCAAACATTTCTTTGGTGTGGGTGTGTGGGGTACTTTTACACCTTTGTCCCCTTTCAAAATCTAAATAACTACCTTCCATGAATATTTCACATCTTACCCCCCAATATCCACCAACAAACAAATGCTATGCACTGCACAATTGGAAGGCCGAATCAAAATAATAGGATAGTGAGAATAGTCACTGCAACGAAAGGAAGTCCTGACAAACCCATTGATTGCAAATGATATCATCTGTGATGTCACATTTTTCTCCCCACAATCATCTCTTCATATGAAGTCCACATGCACACACACCATACACACATACGCATCACACACTACACACACATACATACACACTACACACACATACACACTACACACACACGCTACACACACACACACACACACACACACACACACATACACACTTACACACATACATAGGGTAGCGTCAGGTAATTTCGCCAGTATGGAGTAGTCGCCACCCGCACTTTTAATAGCATATAAAAACAAAACTAATAAAGTTTGGATCTTTCTGTATGAGTTTAAAACAACCCTAACGGGCTCCTTTGTTAGTACTATACACAGTTTTACGCAAGTAACGTTGCTCTTTAGAACGAACATGGGGGTGGCGATCACTCCTGACGTTATCGCAGGTGGCGATCACTACCTATGCTAACCCTATGTTCACACTACACAATTTTGATATTTACTTACTCTCGGTCTTTTTAATTGCATGACGGGCCTGGCTGGAGGCGGTTGGGGTCGCCCTTCAGTTGCGGGTTCTGAGGCTTTAAGAAATGGTACGACATTGAAAAGGCGCAAGTGCAAGTGCAGAACGTACCCTGGCTTTGGTCCATGGTATCGTCTGTCGCGCGTATGCAAGTGCCTCCAAATAACGCGCGCTTCAATGTATTAATTGGTATAACGGTCACGTGCACTGCGCTTTCGAAATTAATTTACGAATCGTAATCTAAAAACACCTATGAATTTTTCTGGGTATGTATCCAATGGCAATGAAATGTGGGCATGGAAATAGTCACAATTTACATACTTATATAGGCGCCGCCACAGCAGAAGTGGTTTCGCAATGAAGCTAAAGCTAGACCTCCAGTCCACTCCTAGATACCTCCTTTTCATTTTGTGATTTAACTGCATTATACGCCACGTTTATGGTTGGTGTCCAAGTTTAGCAGTACATCTAAACGAACAATTGATTTAGAAGATCCACCGACGTCCTTACTGCGAAGATGCAACCCATCCGCAGCAAATATTAATTTCTACCAGTTTTAATTTTCATGCTCAATCGCAATCATGATATAGTCTTTAATGGGAACTCGTTTGGATTTCCATACTGAATAACGCATATACATGTACATGTAGAACTTTTTGTCCTATAGAAGCACAAAAATGTTATGCCATGCAATATCCTATCAAGGGCCTAATTATGGAACTGATCAGTTAAGTAATAAATAAATTAGGATTTGCTGGCTTGCAGTGCAAACTGTATAGACCTTACAATGACAAATAGTCAAAACACCACAAAAAATCAATATAATTGACGCAGGAACCGCGGCGCATATACGTGTATATTGTATACAACTATACCGGCTACCTTAGGCAATGTGCGGATTATTAATCTGTATCGCTCGTCACTCTCGACTGTATGTTATCTGTTAAAAAAATATTGACCTGATTACAAAATTGTCTATTCCGGCCTACATGTACACTGATTCGAGAAGCTAGTCCTCTCACACACTATTTTAATCTGTTGGCCGGTATAATTGATAACAGCAAACTCTGAATGTCAACTGGAGCACGCGAAAATATATTTAATTTTAAATTAACCGGCTGAGCCGCTTTGTCTTGTTGCGGATAGCGCAGGCGGACTGAAGACGACAGTCTGAACATCTCTCAGAACGCTAATATTCTTCACAATTTCCATGTGATTCACACCGGCGTATGTCTTGATTTGGGTCAGTTTCCAATTGTGGCACACCTGAGAGCTGCGAAGGTTAACCATTCCGTCACCCGATCCCATTGTCACTGTTGGGCTCGAGTCAGGAAATCCATGGTCGTATTGAAATCTTTCCGCAGTCGGCACGTCCACTCCATAGAAACAATGTACAGAAACGTTGGGTGCAGGGAAGTCATTGTTGATCTTCGAAATCCCCGCGTACATCTTATATCCCTGAGCTGGTAGCCGATGTCTGAAAAAAGCGCCTGGTAGTCATTGGCACTATAGTTACGCATGGGAGTAGAAACCAGCACTTCGCTACCCCACACGGACGGTTTAGGGAGTAGAAGGGACATGCTTTCCAACGTTCGCACGGTGCTCCTTACAGTCTCTTTGGATACGGCCGAGCAACCGAGCCTTGCTAATAAGAGCGAGAAGGGATCGATGCTCGGGTTCAGCATCTTCAGGAGATCTACGACCGATATTCCGGACACAAGGGCCCTCACTGCCTGATTGCCCCCAGACCAGGCACCGGCAATGGGGATGAAGGCATGAATGTACCTGTCTTTCCATTCTTGTGTTACTAGATTGTTTAGGAAGTGCAGTGTGAGCGGAGCCCCCATACTGTGGACCACCAAGGAAACCTTCTTTTCACCTGCCGACACATACATTTCTTCAACCAGGGCCCGAAGCATCTTGTAGTAACCCAACGATTCCAGATAATCTGCATGCATTTTGAGGGATGAAATTCGTTATGCTGACTTGTGTAGTGAGCTAGCTAGTGCGCTCATGCAATTACATTGAGGCCTCTAAAGTTGCTGTATGCTGCTTGTATGCATGCATGATATACATTGCATGCACGATTTCTATAATTTAATGTATATATACTATATGGGATCCTATATACCGGGTATACCCGAACTGCTGGATGTACGCTCATGCAAGAAAGCATGCATGCACGTATTATACAATTAATACTCGACAGGATCCGAGAGCAAATTAATATACGATTGCTTGCAATCGGGCTCACCAGCTGAAAATCTCCAGTCGTACGGAGCAGCGCGAATAGTTTTGCCACGTGTGTAGCCAATATCCACAAAATATTGCACAAAAGTATGGAAGTATTCGTCTGGCGCGATGAGACGCAGGCCGCATTCGTTGTTTCCGCTTGCCGCTTCAGGGAAAGGGTCCACAAGATACTCCACCTTACATGTGTCGCCCCAACCAACGGTCTCGATTTCTGTTCCGGGCTGATTGGAGTACTTATTTGTATTATTGTTATAAGATAGCCTGCAATATATAATTATATATGACGGAGTACAATTATATAGCGGGACACTTAATATATAAGAGCTAGACATGTAAAAATATTAAGCAAAGCACGCGCTTGCATGCTGGTCTTTCATGCAGCGGTGCATTTTTTTTTTTTTTTTTTTTTTTTTTTTTCTTTTCCCTCTTCAGTTGATAGAAACTTACGATAGCGTCCCCCATGTGTTCGATAAATTCGCACACACACCGGCTGCATCAATCCACAACGCTGTCCATGGCGTCCATGATTTCCATAAACACACCAAGTCAGAAGGAAAACATTTGGATTCTCGCTTGTGGAGCTGTGATCCCAATATTCCAGGAACTGAGAGATATATATGTATTAAGGGCGGAATGGGGAGTAGGAAAGGATCGATTAGAAAAAGCGGAGAGGAGGAATTAAGGGGGGAATTGATTATATTATACATAATTATTATGTAATAATACTGATATCAGTGCCCGCTAGCTTACCTAGCAGGATTGGAGACTGGGCCTTAGTCACTGCAGCATTTATCAAAAGTACTGCAAGAAAGGTACAGAATGTGGCATCCAGGAGCTTCATCTCTACTCCGAACAAAGCATGACTGAAGGTGCATGCTCTTTATATAGCGGGTCCACAGAATTGATACCGCAAATAAACTATATTCATGCCATATGCTTCACAAGCCGGGGGCGTAGGCAGGATTTTATAAAGGGTAGGAAATAATCAGCAGGGGGAGGGTGCATGCGCCGGTGCGGGATTGGGAATAGGTGTTCAATTTATTTCGCACGCAGCTGCATGATTAAACCAAGCTTATATTTATTTATTGTGAGCGCATATCGAACATGCACGCCTCTGCAAGTAAAGCACTTTTAAAATTTACATTTTATGAATGCTCCATAATGTATATGCAAGTATAAATGAAACAAAGTTCAAAATATAGTCTGGCAGCTTGAATTATGGCCATTTGCCACTGCGCAAAGCCATATCTGTGTCTTCTTTATGCACATGCATGTTAATCGGCCGAGTCTGATTTCAAGTCGAAAGATAATCATTTGGAAAATCCGAATTGTGATCTTCCTCCTGCATAGAAGGCTGCTTTGTAAATGACTTACTTCTAATGTGCATGTGAGGTATGCATGTATATATGCCCAAAATTTGGGAAGGGGGTGGGGGGGGGATCGGACTTACTACGGCCTTGACGGTCGGCCCCCCCCCCCCCCCCCCCCCCCCCCTCGCGCGCCCCTTTCTCAATTTCCAGTCGCCAGGCGGTGCGCCGGCTTTAAGCTCCTGTGACCGATCCCATTTTCTCCTTCGTCGTCGGAAGCATAAAGGATCGGTTTTAAACAATGCCAATCATTCTAGGATCTATCTGCTGCCGAGTACCCGTTAGAAATACTGCTGTAAAAAATACCGGTATAAATATCCATTTAATCTCTTTAATAAAATCAAAGAAATTCCGGCAGTGTTTAAACTTTAAATGTAACCGACAATCCTAATTATTTTATATGTAGGATATATGGAACACAAAAACCTTTCTCACGCAGTTGTTCAACAGTATTGTTTCCCCGTCTGACTGCATGAGATAGTCACTGTGGCCTCATATTGCCATGCAGCAGAGAGCACTCTCCCAGGAAATATATAGAGGATCAATTCAGCCCGTCTACATCAGCTACATCAGCTCCACATGCTTCATCTTAGCTATTAGGCACTCCGGCCACAGGACTGGACCTCCATCTTGACCCCAACGAGTTAGAGGTGGATACTGCCAGAGAAACCTCACTCTCTTTATGTCCATGCAGATACAGTACTTGATTGGCCTGGAAATCACACTGCCTCTTGCAGACCAGGCGGTGATGTAGTCTCTTGCCACAATTGCCTGAAAGATCTAGTGCTTGAATTCTGCCATCAGATTGTGTCCATCAGGTGGTGTGGGTGGAGAAAGGCAGTGGTCTACACCTGATCACAGCCGTACATGCACATCCAGCTCACCTTACATACTTCCCTGTTCTTATCCATGTGGTGCATGCACTTCCTGCACAAGCCCCTCCCACTTTTGCACTCGCTGCTCAAGGCAATGAATGCCCTATCGCTTGCCTAAGTACACATGTAGCTCAATCTGACATATCTTGTAATGAGGATGTGCATATGGACACCTCTGAGCACTTGCCCAAGAAGACCCTACAGCATGTGCCAAGTGAACTGTTGTCATGCCAACTAACATTGGTTGATCAATCCGCACCACAAATTACTAAGAAAAAACATTGCCTGATAGCGTCATGTGTTAAAGGGCAGGAGACATCAGATGGCCAAGAACACAACATTGAGAAACCACAGACATCAGATGCCCAAGGACACAGCATTGAGGAACCACAGACATCAGATGCCCAAGGACACAACATTGAGAAACCACAGACATCAGATGCCCAAGGACACAGCATTGAGGAACCACAGACATCAGATGGCCAAGGACACAGCATTGAGGAACCTCAGACATCAGATGCCCAAGGACCAAGCATTGAGGAACCACAGACATCAGATGCCCAAGGACACAGCATTGAAAAATCACATACATCAGATGCCCAAGGACACAGCATTGAGGAACCACAGACATCAGATGACAACCATATGAGCTTAGAGACATTATATACTGGTCTGGTGACACCAAATTATTTGGGCATGGCAACATCACATGACCAAGGACAAGATACCCTGCACAGCCGAGCACTCTGTAGTATGGTGTCAGTGCAACAGAACGCCACATCAGATGATGCAATGCTTTCTGATGTGTCCACTGCTAGTCCAGGCCTCCAGCTGAAAGGATCCAGTCCTCCAGCAAGGAAGAGAAGAAGGCTTCCTGGTATGAGACGGGGACAGAAGCACCTTCATGTCTCCCTGCCCATCCCAAGCCTCCATGCTCCCCTGCCCATCACAAACCTCCATGTCTCCCTCCCCGTCACAAGCCCTGGTGGTGACTTTGTGGGTGATGTGTGTGTAGAACATAAAAGCAAGGTCAGTGCCACATCTTGCTCCCTATCTCTGAAACATGGCGGCAATACTCTATCAAACTCCACGACCCTTTCAACAAAGATTCAAGAGCTAATTGAAGCAACCTACAATCCTTGTGCTGGTTTTTGTACTGCATCTGGTCGGAGTATCTCCATCTCAGCCCAGGCTCTGAACCGTGCCAAGGAACCGTGCATTGGATTGGGACAGAAGAAGACATGCCTCCATTGATGTGACCATCACACTGTCTCCATTCTTCCTTAGGCAAACATGTCAGTGGGGGCAGCAGCACTTGAGGCAGAGGTGCGAAAACACAGAGCAAATGACCCCAAGTGCTCTGAGCTGGGGTGGGTTTGTGTCCCACCCGCTGTACTGTGGAGACATATTGTAACTGGGGCAAAGAAGCTCACACCACCTTCTCCCGCCTCGCATCCTGCATTGCCACCACTTCTTCCTGCCACAAGAGTCAAGTCTTGGCTGAAATATATGGCAGGCTAAACTTCACCCTGTTTACCCACCAAAGACAATTTAGTGTTATAAAGTGTGCTTATGTCAACAGATCATTTATATGTATTATGTGTATGATGTAATAAGTAATAATTATACTGGTTTTTTAAAAAGCTTCAACATTCTGGTGGAATTGTACTTACCCTAATTTGTAAATAAATTTAAACCACTAAAACAAGTACACCGCTCGCTTGCATACCTTCTGCAAATGTTTTTTGTTAACTTTCCGAGGGGGAATGCTGCATAAATTTTAGGAACTTTGCCTCTAACCCCCTCTCCTTTGAATGACGTTTAATAGCTTGTTACGTATGTGTGTATTTGAAAAAACAAAATAAGAATATATTTAAAAATATTATTAAAAAGATACAATGATCATCTATTTCAAGTTAATATTAAAGGTTAGCATTTGATCATTTGATTTCTGCAATGTGCTTGATTTTGGAGGGCTAATCAATTTAATTAATCATTAAATAAATTTTTCAGTTAATTCTGTTCATGGATAAACAATTTTCCTTGATTGTGAAACACCCTGTAAACTTTGGTCCTTACCATTAATATTGTGTTACACAATAAGCAGTGCTGCAAAATGTTGCTGTTCATAAGGTCACCAACCACAAAACATGATGTTGCTATAGGCAGTAACATGGTGTTGCTAGTCTGTGTAACAGCTGGAATTTGTGTCGAGCTTCATGACCCAGACTGCTTCTTGCTTCGAGCTGTGCACCTAAATGTGCACATTGACAAAAATCAAAAAGGGTGTCCTGAACACCCTCGACTTTTTCCTCTGTGGTCGTGTCGTTTGACCACTTAAAGTTAATCCGACACTTATGACATGCTCCTACGACATGCACAACACTTCTAGAACAAATCATATTCGTTTTAATCTTCCCTACAACAGCCTCATTGACAGCGAAGTTCTTTCCCATTTTCGTGGTAATGCCAGCTAGCAAATTGATGGATGCGCAACGTTTGGATGCCTTTATCTCCTGACACAAGATAAAACATAATGGAAAAGAACCATTTCTAAGTAGCATGGACATATCTAGATAAGGCAGAGCTGTTTCAGAATTTTCAAAACAGGGGTTCCTTATTTTCAGCAGCTTAGTTTGTCGTCCTAGATCTAGGACGATCGTCCTATTAGATACAAATGTATAGGCAGTGATGCCGCGGCCAGCTTTTGACAATCCGATCACGTTCACGGCTGGCCGTTTGGATATAGACGGTCACGTTTACGGTCAAAGATGGACCGTATGATTTCAATACGGTCACGTACACGGCTGGCCGTCAACCGTCAAAACTTTAATACGGTCACGGACGGTCATTATTTATGCTATATAAGTTTGGCATGCACGTATCAATAGAAATGGTTCATGAACGGTATGCATGGGCATAACAAAACAAGTGTGAAAGAACAGATTCAATTAACTAAAGGCTTTATTGCAGCTGAGAAAGAGAACAGATTCAATCCTGGCTGGATCCATCCTCCATCTTCACAATGAGTCTCAACTGGGAGAAAACTCGCTCGCACGTGGAATCCACGCGATAACGCATAATCATGGCAAGTCGCGTCCCCAGACCCACATTCGGCAGCAGCGGATGGATTACATATTACGAATACATATCAGGCTGGGGACGAGACTATGTCATGGCGAGGGGGACAACGTAAATAATAAAAATTTAAATGGTTCCATAGCCACGTGACGGTGTTGGTGACAGTCGGGTGGATTTGCTGCAGACTTCACCGCGCTATCAGTGGCTTATCCTCAAAGGTTCTTGGAAAGACGACATTTGCCACGCAGGGAAAAAATCCACTGCACGTGACGCTAGTGACGTGATAGGCTTAATGGACCGTCAAAAGTTCTGACGGCCACGGACGGCCAGCAAATAAATTGGACGGCCAATTATTTTTCACGGTTTAATCACGTGATCGGTAAGCTTCCCGGTCACGGTCACGGTCGGCCGTCAAAAACCGTCAAATGAATACGGTCACGGACGGTCCGTGCTGGCCGCGGCATCACTGTGTATAGGACGGTTGGAGATTAAAGGTTAAACTTTAAATGTAACCGACAATCCTAATTATTTTATATGTAGGATATATGGAACACAAAAACCTTACTCACGCAGTTGTTCAACAATATTGTTTCCCCGTCTGAGATAGTCACTGTGGCCTCATATAGGTATCACCCATACAGCAGAGAGCACTCTCCCAGGAGATATATAGAGGATCAATTCTCACTACTTTCTGATGCGTTCCAAGGCCCGTCTTTTATCTACATCAGCTCCACATGCTTCATCTTAGCTATTAGGCACTCCGGCCACAAGACTGGACCTCCATCTTGACCCCAACAAGTTAGAGGTAGATACTGCCAGAGAATCATCACACTCTTTGTGTCCATGCAGATACAGCACTTGATTGGCTTGGAAATCACACTGCCACTTGCAAGCGAGATGGTGATGTAGTCTCTAGCCACCGGCAATTGCCTGAAAGATCTAGTACTTGAATTCTGCCATCAGATTGTGTACATCAGGTGGTGTGGGTGGAGAAAAGCAGTGGTCTACACCTGATCACAGCCGTACACATCCAGCTCAGCTTACATACTTGCATTGGATTGGGACAGAAGAAGACATGCCTCCGTTGGTGTGACCATCACATTGTCTCCGTTCTTCCTGAGGCAAACATGTCAGTGGGGGCAGCAGCACTTGAGGCAGAGGTGCGAAAACACAGAGCAAATGACCCCAAGTGCTCTGAGCTGGGGTGGGTTTGTGTCCCACCCGCTGTACTGCGGAGACATATTGTAACTGGGGCAAAGAAGCTCACACCACCTTCTCCCGCCTCGCATCCTGCATTGCCACCACTTCTTCCTGCCACAAGAGTCAAGTCTTGGCTGAAATATATGGCAGGCTAAACTTCACCCTGTTTACCCACCAAAGACAATTTAGTATTATAAAGTGTGCTTATGTGAACAGATCATTTATATGTATTATGTGTATGATGTAATAAGTAATAATGTTTTTTTTTTTTAAGCTTCAACATTCTGGTGGAATTGTACTTACCCTAATTTGTAAATAAATTCAAACCACTAAATCAAGTACACCACTCCCTTGCATACCTTCAGCAAATGTTTTTTCGTTGCCATCCAGAGGGGGAATTGTTGTTCATTACATAAGGTCACCAACCACAAAACATGATGTTGCTATAGGCAGTGACATGGTCTTGCTAGTCTGTGTAACGGCTGGAATTTGTGTCGATCTTAATGACCCAGACTGCTTCTTGCTTCAAGCTGTGCACCCAAATGTGCACGTTGACAAAAATAAAAAAGGTTGTCCTGTATTCTGTAATGGTGGGAAACCACATTTGGACAGATTTTGCATGACATAGCCTAGTGACCAAAATGGTCCAAAGAATGGGACATGCATTGAGGACAAGGATTACCTTCACTCACAGGAAGCCCTAACCAGCACTTAATGGCAACGGTAGGGATCAAGGTGAAGGTTAAGCCTTGAGGAAGGTGTAGCATACAGCCAACCTGATGAATGAGGTGAGGAAACTGAAAGCAGGTGGCCTTATCAATGAATTGCAGGTTCTCCATGCAATTTGTTGATGTTCTGAATTAGCTTGGATGTTATGACTGTGGCAATAGTGAGAGCACCAGTAGCAGATACAGAACTGTTGAACAAGGTGATAGATGCAACAGATGTTTACTTCATGGATAGCTGCAATTACAGAAGCTATATAAGCGGCAGGTGAGCAAAGAAATATGTTGTGACAGCTTCCCTTGCTTTTGCATCATGTACAACCAACATCCAGATACATGACATCACTACTTCTTTCTTGTCTGGAGTTAGTCTAAATGCACAGTGTCAAATGATAGCTTCCAGCTGCACTAGAAAAGAAGCATGTAAATGTCATAAAAGCCTGAGAAGTAGAACAGGTTTGGTTTGCTACCACCTCTAGAGGTCTTGAGCCTATTGTTTCCAAACAAATTGGCTCTTTTAGTTGCCAAGAAACAAGAGTTGCCATACATGCAGCAAACCTTAGTTAGGCTTTGTTTTAAGGCTTCAATGTTTAACTTTGGTGCTCTGTTTTGCTTTTTATATACAGTCAGGAAGACACCAGCTCCCTGGCTAATGGCCAGGTGTGTCATGAGCCTGGTTGTCCCCATTGCCACATGTCTCCCCCTCCAATGAAGGAAGGCATGTCCAGCCTCAACTCCTGACACTTGGTGTGCTGCTTACTATGTATACATCAACATGATAGACTGAAGCGGGACAAAGTGGCACATCTTGGCTGAACATTAGATTAGACATTACAATTCTAATATGATTATACAATCATTCTTAAAAATTATATTTGCCATGAAGCCATACCTCAAGTCTAGAGCCATTACAATTGTTGGATAAAATGTATGCATTGTTTGCACTAACTGTCCCAAAATGGCTGCACAATTACATTTTCGTTTGCTACACATCTTTTCAAGTATACATTTATAGCCAATTCAAGTTCAATACACTGTACGCTTTTTAGGTGATAATATATATTACTATTGCATTTGGGCAGGGAGTAATGTAAAACATTTTGACCTACCACCATATTGGAACACAAGCATGTCATTTATGACCCCTCCCCCCTATTAAAAAAGCAGCATTACCCACTTGATTTCTGATGGCTACCCATAGACATGTTGTGGTGCGTCCTCCAGAATGAGCTATGGGATCTTTGATACGTGATCACTGAATATGTCAATGCCCAAAAAACTCACTGAAAGAGAACCATTCACATTGCTATCTCCACAGATCGGGAGGTTTGCTGGAGAAGGGATGCATTGCACTCATACATTCTGGCATTCCCCAAACAACATATAGAGACATCAGTATATCCCAGGTTGCTATCTCTGTAACTTAAAGCCCATCTTCTATTGCCACTTCATATTGGCTCACTGTTGTACCATCTATTGGTCTTAATAATCTACAACTAGAGCCCATTGAATTCCAGGTATTCAGTAGCGGATCCAGGGGCGGGGGGGGGGGGGGGGGGGGGGGGGGGCTATATTTTTACCCTGCCTTATATAATTACCAACACAGAGCTCGATGGAGGTTACTGAGTCACCTATTGATCAGTTCGAATTTTCAGGGTTGTAATAGTTCGACAGCAGTAAAAGATTTTGGGATAATTTATGAAGTGTCCAACTTTCATTGCTGCATTTCAATGGCTAGCATCGACCAAAAGATGCTGCCTATAAGTTGATTCAAAATTCGTAGTTGACAGTGCATTGTCAGGGGCGGATCTACCATGGTTCACGCATTTTTACATATACATTAGCTGTCCAAATTTATCAAAGAACGCACGTTTTATTAACTTGGCGATCTTATCTAGCTTGTAACTTTCTTTCCAGTTCCAATTGTTGCCCATTGTAGCCTGTTGTTTCAGTTCTGCGTTGTTGCCTGTTGTTTCAGTTCCGCATAACATGTTGCCTGTTGTTTCAGTTCCGCACAACATGTTGCCTGTTGTTTCAGTTCCGCATAACATGTTGCCTGTTGTTTCTGGCAGCTCAGCTCCGCGTAAGCCGTAACTGTCAATAACATGTTGGCTGCTGTTTCAGTTCCGCGTTGTTGCATATTAAACTTGGTTCGCCTTTTATGCACAACATTACGCGCATACGCGCTGTAGAAGTTCCACTCGGCCCTAGCTATAGGATGCATGGATGGGCCACCAAGACCTTTTCGCCTAGGGCCGCCAAATACCTAATGCAGACACTGCTGGTTGCAATAATTAGGAGTACTTAAATTTCACGCCAGTGATTAATAATGATAACTCGCAAACTTGCACTAGAATTTTTTTTATTTTTAAATTCTATTTGCAGGTTTCTAGGGATAGCGCTCCCCCATACCCTGCCTGGTGACCGCGAGGGGTACTTTCTTGCATTGGTAACCCCCCCCCCCCAGCCGCCGTGTCACTTTTTATATTGTTGCGCCGCCGCTGGACAGGACCATCTAAAATGGCTACACTGCTTGTCACAAAGAGAGTATAAAACCAATTGTTTCAGCTTTTCTAAAATATCTCCACAATAGAACATGCTATAAGGATGCAAATTACATTTTTAGAATCAGCATGTATACGTATCTCTGCATCACATAATATGAAAACAACAAATTACGTGACTTCTTTGTGTTCATATAAATCTATAAACAAGCTCATCTTTAAGTGTCTGTTTATGTGTCTGGAGACCAAACCAATTACAGTTAAAGCCTCAATTTTTTTTTGCAAATACATCACCGGGTTGCCGAAAGTCAGGCCGGGGTCCAGCCTTTGACCGGCCGGCCTGAAAGGCCCGGCCTGCCAGGCCGGCCTGCCAGGTCGGATAAATTGATGTTATTAAACAATTTATTAAAAATTCATGGCTAACCACAAAACTTTATGACATTATTAAACAATTTATTAAAGAGAGCCGCAGTTCAGGGGGAGTATGATGCATGGCTGCTTGTTCCTGAGGCCCGAATATCATAGATGCAAATTCCCCTATTGACCCTCTAGCGTGGTGGAAAATGCACGATGGGCAATTCTCCACAATTGCAAAGCTTGCCAAGAGGTATTTAGCTATTCCTGATTCTTCAGCTCCATCGGAGCGGGTGTTTTCGCGAGCTAAGCTGATTCAACAGCGCCAGAGATGGAACCTTCTCCCTCAACGTTTGGAGGCGTGTGTCATGCTGAAGCACAATGCACAAGTATTAAGATAGCAAGCGCACTGTTTGCATCACTGCATGTTATGTATCTCAGACTTATCGGCTGTAATTTGTAAATTGTAACCATGCATTACCAGCTGATTGTAATAACTATTATTACCATAATATAGCTATAGACTACTAGACATCACAAAATGAATTAATAATTTATTATAATAAGTGGGTGGATCCCGGCCTGCCGGCCTGTCAGGTCACGGTCTGGCCTGCCAGGTCAAGCTAAATGTCCGGCCTGGCAGGCCGACCTGGCAGGCCGGACTGGCCTTCGGCAACCCTGCGGCTAGGTGCCTATCTCTGGTAGCAATTTGAGCTACACACCCCCATCGGTTATGGAGATCGGTTACTTATCATCGTATTTTAGAGGTGTGCTGGGACTAAGGGCTATATACGGCTGCAAAATTTCGAGTTAAGCTCCATCCTTTAGGAATTGTATTGCAAAATGCCTGTAGTTTTTATATGCCAATTTCTATGTTTCGATTCCTTCGCTATCGGCAATTAAATTGATACTAAAGTTCAAAAATCCTTATCTAATGGGATTTTTTCAATTTCCGTAAACGCATTGCAACTCTCGTCTACTCTGACGTCAAAACATGACGTTGTTTTAATGGTAGCTGTAGTAGCTCGTACCCCTAAATTCGGCCCACCTACGTCTGGTACTAGTTGTTTTCAGAACCTCACAGGCCTACCAGAAGGTATCATGTCAGAAAGCGTAAAAGCCGCGAGGTTTCAGTTGAACAGACCATCGCTATTGCAACACAGCGCTCCGGCACAATTGCTGCAAAAAGAGCTGTATCAGGTTTTGTTACTCCTCGAAAGCGGGTGTCAAAGCCAAAGTAGTAAGCGCGTATTAGTATTGGACACCGCGCGCACAGCTGTATATTGAAGGCGGTAGTGACGTATCGTAATAATTAAAATCATTCTTGCAACACGTACGATCGATAATAACTTTGGCGAACATTGTATACCGACAGCATACAAATAAAAAAACTGCAGGCATTTTGCAATATGATTGCAAAAGCGTGGAGCTTAGCTCGAATTTTTGCAGCCGTAACTCTCATATAGGATTTGACCTCGATTATGAATGTCATTAAAACGGGACCCGCTTCTAACGGACTCTTATCAATCGGATCGCTTTGCTCTTTGTCATCGTCGAACAAGCAGTCAAAAACTACCAGTTTCATGCTTGTTAGATGTCATAAAACCGCGTGGTTGTGGGGAACAAAACATTTGTCTAAATTCGTACCCAGTTCCACCGTAGGCCTATTTCTCGTTGTTGTTGTTCTTCTTGACCACGCATAACTCGAGATAGGAACACTTTTAAGAAATGAAAGTTACACCAATAGCTTCAGAATTCATTGGCATTCTCGCTTCAGTGGTCAAAAAGTTGTATTCTGTATTATTTGTATTTTGTAGACTGCTCTGATTTTGATCTGATTAATTCAGCTGTTATGTAGAAAACAACAAATCTTTCTACACAGGCACGAAGAATTAC
Organism: Spongilla lacustris; assembly: GCA_949361645.1. Classification (NCBI taxonomy): domain Eukaryota; kingdom Metazoa; phylum Porifera; class Demospongiae; order Spongillida; family Spongillidae; genus Spongilla; species Spongilla lacustris. The sequence goes on along the minus strand of OX442429.1, from coordinate 1,243,231 downwards.
CCTTAATTAATAATACCACACCTTTCTTAGTATCCACACAATGTGTTAGGCCGTCCTTCTTCTGCCACTAGTGTGAAGGTGAAGAACGGAATCTGCCAGTGATTGAGGGTCGCATTTCTGACCAATTGCAGGAGTGTTATTCTACCCGTGCTATCCCTGGTCATGATGAGGTAGAAGGCGGGGTTAACGGCTGGGTTGGTGGTGTTGATGCAGTAGTTCAGCAAATGACGTATATTTAAAGCATCCTGTATCTTACTGGACTCAAAGCGATCAAATAGTTTAGAACTTGGTCATATTTTGCTCCAGTAGCTGTATACATGTAATCCAATGTGTACGGTCTGGGCACTGCACTAATTAGTTGTAATTAACCTAGTGAAATTGTGGCACGTATCCGCGGATACAGGGTGTGGTTGGGGGGGGGGGGGGGGGGGGGTGCAACCCCCCCCCCCCCCCCCCCCCCCCCCCTTTTCTGAAATCCTGGATTGGCCCCTGACTCGAAACCCCGAGCCAGAACTAACCGGCATCACCGGCACCTCGAGCCTAAACTAAACTTTTAAAGAGGCAACGATACAACGAAAATTCAGCGGCCATGAAGAATGCAGAACATCGGGACGATTCAATCGCTTCTCCTTCTGCGAAAAGAATGCGATTCCAAGAATGCACGGCCGACAGCCAAATATGCTGCTGGAAAAATGCTACCGCAGGGGTAATAGGCTTGGAAAGCTACCAAACCCAATAGGTACGTTCGAATTCGACTGAGTGCATGATACAATAAGTATTTGGGTTAGATGTACATCAGTTGACCCTTGTGTAGGATAGCCCTAGCGCTTCTGCTTGTAACACATGTACACACTTGTGCTACTTTTTAAAAATAAGTTGTAGTCTTGTATAGCCACACATCAATGGAAAGAATAGAAAGGTTTTTATGATACCACACTAACGTGTATGTATAGATGTACATGACATTTGTATACGTGTACAAGGTATGCATGTGACCTCTCAGTCATATGTAAACTATAGCAGTAGAGGTCAGAATTCATTGTGTACTTGTGTACTTGGGGAAACTGTTCGTGACCTTGCCCTGTCATCAATAAAAAAGGTCTGCCCAGTTCAATTAACAGATTTAACATGGCTTCTGTTTATCAAGTACCCCATATACATGTAGGTGTTTTGTAGATACATGATTTTGTGAGTAATTGTAATTTCATTGCATGTGTTCATTTTCTGTACCTTTTAGCTTCTCCCTGTATGAACCAAAAAAAGCATACTGAGGGAATATAAAGGTAGCCTCGAAAAGGCTATTGTAAGGAATAGCATACTGTTAAATGGGCTAAATGATGCCTTTTGCAAAATCCACCCATGGTTAGCACAAAAGGTCAGCTGTTTGTGAAGTTAGTGCAGGTGCATTTCTTAACAAGGCACTGAGTGTGCATAGAAAAAAATGAATTTCTAAATGATATTCGTGCTATCAAAATCACATATCCCTTCTTTTTATGGTGCATCTTACAACCACATAGGGAAGCTTGGTACTCTAATAGTAGGTGTGTGTAATGGCGGACGAGATACCTGCATACCCTTATGTACCCTACTCCTCCCCTTACCTACTACCACCCCTACCCCTCCCAATACCTACCACTACCCCTACTACTACCCCTACTCCTCCCCTTACCTACTGCCATGGGCGCCCCCAGCATTTCTGGAAGGGTGGGGCCAGGATAGGGAAAGGGGGCACCATTTGACAGGCAAATATTACTATGGGGGTGTTGTCCGCTTTCGGCCAATTCAGCCAGGGGGGATGGGGATGCGCATGTTCCTAGTTATACTGAATACTATAACGTTGTATTAGAAGGGGGGGGGGGGGGGGAGGGGGGGGGGGGGCATGGCCCCCTGGAGATGCCCATGACCTATTAACCCCTACTCCTCCCCTTACCTACTACCGCCCCTACTCCTCCCCTTACCTACTACCGCCCCTACTCCTCCCCTTACCTACTACCGCCCCTACTCCTCCCTTTACCTACTACCGCCCCTACTCCTCCCCATACCTACTACTGCCCCTACTCCTCCCCTTACCTACTACTGCCCCTACTCCTCCCCTTACCTACTACCGCCCCTACTCCTCCCCTTACCTACTACTGCCCCCTACTCCTCCCCTTACCTACTACCGCCCCTACTCCTCCCCTTACCTACTACTACCCCTACTCCTCCCCTTACCTACTATTCACCTGGTGCATGGAGGAGTGAGGTGACCTCAATGGTCACGTATGTGATGATGACGAATTCACTGATACACTACTGCCAGCTGCAGAGTATGAAACATATCTACATGGATACTGTTTACAAGTTGAGTTGACACAGATCACTTTAATTTATAGAACACTGTAATAAAGGAAGAGATGGTGGACACACCTGTTGCTGTCATATCAAGAGAGCCGTAGAGAGTAAAAATTTCACTGGCATCAGTACTAATACTGAGTATAACATTGTTTATATGTACAGAACAATATGTATCATCCAAGGCTGAGTTATTTCTGGTTATGACATGTAGATATACATGATTACTATGTAAATGATATATATATATATATATACCAAGTTCAGATCATAGCTAAGTGATCAGTGTTTCTTTAAGGTATCATAATTGCAACGTCGCGGAGGCTATTATATAAAGGTCCTTTTGCATTTAAAATGCAAAGTACTCCCTTTCCACTATTGGAGTATATAAGATTAATAGTGATGAAATGTCTGTTGCTAAGTGAATATATTTAGATGTAGGTGACTCATCCAATTATGAATAAAAAGCAATGAAACAAGTAAATAAAAACATTCTCTATGAGAAAGTTGGTGGTATATAGGATTTGAAGGCAATAGTGGTGTAAAAAGCAGGGAAACAAGGGTTGAATGATAAGGAAAAATGAAATAGTCCTATATTTAGCACATGCATGAACAATGTATTGTCCTACAATGTGTGCCAGGCTAAATATAGGACTATTTAGTTTTTCCTTATCATTCAACCCTTGTTTCCCTGCTTTTTACCCCACTAATGCCTTCAAATCCTATATACCACCAACTTTCTCATAGCCGGAGAATGTTTTTTATTTACTTGTAGCCCTTAGTTCCAGCAGACCTCTGAAATACGATGATCAGTAACCGATCTCCATAACTGATGGGGGCATGTAGCTCAAATTGCTACTAGACATGGGCACCTAGGTGATGTACTTGCAACAAAATAAATTGAGACCTTAACTGTAACTGGTTTGGTCTCCAGACACCTAAACAGACACTTAAAGATGAGCTTGTTTAGTGACTTATAAAAACACAAAGAAGTCACGAGATTTGTTGTTTTTGTATTACGTAATGCAGAGATACATGCTGATTCTAAAAATGTAATTTGCATCCTTATACCATGTTTTATTGTGGAGATATTGTGGAAAAACTGAAAAAAATGGTTTTGTACTCTCTTTGTGACAAGCAGTGTATTTAAAAGTATGAAGAGGCTCTGGGGACAAATCCATTTGAAGGATGAGCACAGTTTAATCACTTCATCGTATTTAGGACAATTCAGGTTTGGAGCAAGTGTATAAACTACGTTCAAAATAGGTACAATAGTCAACAGATATGTAACGGGTACGAGTTCCCATCAGTATCTTGTGTTAGGTACAAAGAGTCCCAAATCAGCTTGGATGAGGGCACGCAGGGACAAAATTAAAACGCAACGAGGGCTCATGCTTTCATATATGTACGGATACACGACTTCCAAGGGTACAACTATAGTTGGGTCACGCAATAATTGGGCCTAAATCTTGCTCGTATCACTTTTCTTTTATATCTATAAATATCTCTCGCAACACATATCCTCCTTTTACTTCACAAAAACATTTATCTATCCAAGCTGAAGGGAAAGCTATACTGGGGCACTGACACGCTTTGTCTCTAAAATAATTTCGCGAAACGAACCTGTAATGCGGATGTGACGTCACGCCATACATAGCGAGACCGGCCGGGCTGAATGCTAGCTCGGCCCTATACATGTACATGTAAAGGTATGTATATGTACAGCCTTGCACGAAAATACCGGAAACCTTACAGTCTTACACCGGTACCCTTGCATGCGGGCATCAGCTGCATGCATGCATGCCCCTAATATGACTCAAGCTGTGTGTACAACTTATACATGTATATACAGAGCTTCTAACTTGTGTAATAAAGTACGTAGTTGTATATAGGGCACAGATAGGTTTTTGTTTCTCTTTTTTTCCCCCGTGCATGCAAGCGTTGCATGACGACCTGCAACTATATATATATAAGCTTTCTTTCCGGGGGTATACTACCCGGCTCAAGGCTTTAAGCTCGGTGTGTCTCGTGTAAACATGCACAAGTAATGCAAGGCTGCAATAAGTGACAAGCTAAGTAATTAGTTTACGGAGCAACTGCATGACGTTACGGGAGTGCGGATATAAGCGGCGGCCAAGAATTTGTATATAAAGACGAAAGTTAACGGTTGCACAGAATAATTCAAGCGGTATATAATTCAACATGGAGTTTAATGAGTCGTCGACAAACACGTCGCTTTCTCTGCCGATAACTATAGCAGTGGATATTACTCACCTCATCATCGTGATCATTCCATCTCTGCTGCTGTCTTCGCTTCTTCTATACTGCCTGCTCGTGAAGAAGGTATTCGTCTCAAAGCCTCTCTCCTTCCTGTACGGTTGTGTCGCCATCGTATGCATCCTGGCACCGACAAGCTATGGAGCGGGGTCTTTCGCATACGACCTGACGCTCCGAGACTCTACCAGTGATGAATGTTCAACTCTGACTGTTATAATTGATTTTGTGTTCGTCGGTGGTCAAACTGTGCTATGTTTTAGCATTGGAATAATTGTCATCGTACAATTCGTGACCGTAAGCGGAAAGTGGAAGAGAGCAGTGACCGTGAAGAACGTTGCTGTGGCCTATATTTTACTTCTGGTTACCGTGTTATGCGCTAACGTTATCTTTTTCGCCACCATTTGCGGACAGGAAAGAAAAGATCCGTCCAACGCCTCGACATTACGAACCTCTTCAGCCGTATGGGGATTAGTGTCATTTCTGATACCACTTCTGTCAACTATCATATTTCCCGTTCTTACGTATTTAAAAGTTAAACAAAACGTTTTAGCAGAGAAAGTGAAAATACTGAACACATTAGTTCTAGTTGGCACTTTCAACATATCATCATACGTCTTCTTCAGATTGCTGGGATTACTACTGTATACAGTTTCGATAACAATCTACAGCGATGATCGTAGTGCAGAATGGAATTTGAACATTGTTGCGCTAACTATTGGGAACTTTACGTATCCAATCACAATTTTCTTCACATTCGTTGTTAACAACAAGATTCGAAGAATAGTGTGCTGTAGTACTGAAGCCAACAGCACTAGTACTGTCCCTGCGTCGGCCTCAGGGACAGCAACAAGCGAACTGCCTAGCCCTGTATGATTGTACCGGCAAGATTTCATTAAAATAACACTGAAGATGTGCACTGATGTGTAGGATTTGTAGAAAAAAATTGTAAGGAAACAAGGAATGACGTACATATGCATGGTACAATTATTACAGACCTATGTTACACTATTTTTTATATCTTGTAAAGTGTTATACGTTTGCATTCGGTACAATGGAGTTAGGCGAAGCAGATTATATAGCAATGGAACAAGGAGATTGCATGTGAAAGAGATTCCATGCGATGAGGGAGGAGACGGTCATCAATGGTGGAGGAGACTGGTGAACTCAAGAGAGTTGCGATGGTGAGCTGGAGAGAGTAGACATTGGTAGAAGAGTGCAGGGGGGGGGAAACAGGGCCATGAAGGAGCCGAGAATAAGACGGCAGAGGAAGACGTGACCGTGGTGGAAGAGATTTAAGCGAAGAAGAGCTATAATATTAGAACAAGGCGGAGATCGAGGAGAAGACGTTGGTTGCAGGGGGACCATAAGATTGTGGGAGGAGATCCTAGCTGGTGAGGGAGGAGTCAGTGTCTGTAGGGAGACAGTGTGGGTACCGTAGTGAGCTCAAGGGAGTGAGAGTAGATGGTGGCAGAAGAGACCATGGGTCCATGAAGGAAGCCAGACTTGTGCATTGTAAATAAGGCTGTGGCGTCAAGGCAACAGAGAGTAACTTAGTGGAGCTGAAGCCGTGTTATTAGGTGTATATACACAAATTGTGCATGGTCTATGTTCCGGGAGCAACATTTTGGCCAAGGAACAAGTAAATAAAAACATTCTATATACATTGCGATATACATGCATGTACAAGTATATAAAAAAATTCTCTATGAGAAAGTTGTGGTATATAGGATTTGAAGGCATTACTGAGTGGTGTAAAAAGCAGGGAAACAAGGGTTGAATGATAAGGAAAAACGAAATTGTCGTATATTTAGCACAAGCATGCACAATATCAGTAATGCTCCACAATACGTGCCAGCTAAATATATTGGACTATTTTGTTTTTCCTTATCTTTCAACCCTTGTTTCCCTGCTTTTTACACCACTAATGCCTTCAAATCCTATATACCACCAATTTTCTCATAGAGAATGTTTTTATATACTTGTTTCATAGTTTTTTTATTCATAACTGGATGTATATGCTTTCAAAACGTCATGATACTATTTCAGTAATATTAACTGAATTTCATAACTCATGTTGCAACAGACATATTTACACTGATCACATATGCTACTATCTAAACTTGGTATATAGAATATCATTTACATAGTACTAACTTAGTACTATATAAATGATATTCTATATAATAGTAGCATATGTGATCAGTGTAAATGTCTGTTGCAACATGAGTTATGAAATTCATTAATATATTTAGATAGTATTATGACTTTTTGAAAGCATATGCATCCAGTTCTGAATAAAAAGCTATGAAACAAGCCTGCAGTATATAGAGGTGAAATACTTGTTGCCTCTTACTTTCAGTTTTTAAAAGGTGAAAAAAATATGATCATTTTGCTTTTGGCTTCAAAACGTGTGTCTAAACATGGTTTCACTTTTAAAGTTGTTAATTTGTCGTGTTTATTAAAGTTAATTAAGCATCGTCAATAACTTGTAAATAAAATGATGTAAACACATTCGCCTAACCTCAAGTTGTTATTTTTTAAAATACTGAGACTCCTATCAAAAGTTATTCCCGTTCAAAAGCATTCGTTCTTTCGTGGACACCCATCCCCCTCCCCCTCCTGAAACTCTACGGCTATGCTTGGAAGCATAAATGATATGTTTTAAACAATGCCGATCATTCTAGAATCTACCTGACGAGTACCCATTGGAAATGCTGCTGTAAACAATACTGTTATAAATATCTATAGGATATATGGAAATCAAACACCTTTCTCACGCAGTTGATATTTTCAACAGTATTGTTTCCCCGTCTGAGATAGTCACTGTGGCATCCATATTGGCATCACCCATGCAGCAGAGAGCACTCTCCCAGGAGATATATAGAGGATCAATTCTCACTACTTTCTGATGCGTTCCAAGGCCCGTCTTTTATCTACATCAGCTCCACATGCTTCATCTTAGCTATTAGGCACTCCGGCCACAGGACTGGACCTCCATCTTGACCCCAACAAGTTAGAGGTAGATACTACCAGAGAAACCTCATGCTCTTTATGTCCATTCAGATACAGCACTTGATCGGCTTGGAAATCACACTGCCACATGCAAGCGAGGCGAGGTGGTGATGTAGTCTCTCGCCACAATTGCCTGAAAAATCTAGTACTTGAATTCTGCCATCAGATAGTGCCCATCAGTTGGTCTGGGTGGAGAAAGGCAGTGGTCTACACCTGATCACAGCCGTACACACTCAAATATATGGCAGGCTAAACGTCACCCTCATCCAAGTCATGATGTTTACCCGCCAAAGACAATTTAATATTATAAATGTGAATAGAACATTAATTGTAATTATGTGTGTGATGTAATAAGTTATATATTTTCAAAAAGTTTCATTATTCTGTTAGAGTTTTACTGACTCTAATCTATAAATAAATTCAAACCACTAAATCAAGTACACCACTCCCTTGCATACCTTCTGCAAATGTTTTCTGTTGCCATTCAGAGAGGGAACGCTGCATAAATTTTGCCTCTAGCCTCCTTTCCTCTGAATAAATAGTTGTTATGTATTAGTGTATTTGAACAAATAGAAATACTTAAAAAAATTTCAAGATACAATGACCATTTATTTCAAGTTAATACTTACATTTTGGAGGTTAAAATCTTAATCTTTTGAATTTTGCAATGTACTTGATTTTGGAGGGTTAAGCAATTTAATTAACCTTTTTTTTTTCATGCATACACTTGAACTACATGTAGTAATACATACAAGAATAAAACCCAAAAGTAAAAGAAATTTCACAACTTAGTCCTTGTAACTGGGGAGCCCAGCCCCATCATTAATGTCCATCACTCTCCTCCATTTCGTTCTAGAGCCACGAAGACAAAGATTAGTTGCCCTAAGAATGGCGAAGGACATCTTTGCTCTGACCCTACCCATTACTTCACTATGGGATTTTTTCCACATGTCAGCAATGCTGTCTCCTAGGCAATTCACAAACACCCTGGCTTCGTGACCCAGAACACCATCCCCAGACACTACAAATGGTGCAAAGGTTGCAAGTCTCGCCTCAACTGCGTCCACATATTTCATTTTTTTCATGTGTTCGGCTGAAGAAAGCACAGCCTCAACATTGCATTGTATATATGATTTGGCATCAGTGTTCACTACTTGTACGTCAAAAAGTGTTACAACTTGGGGCTGCCATCAACCACTAACTCCTAGGTCTGCAATGAGAGCTGGTACATTGTTTTTGTCATCTGCTTCTCTTACAACTGGCTTTTGAATGACTTCTTTGTACTCAATTGAGGCCAGGTCTCCCAAAGCATCTCTTATTTCATTGTGCCGCTGGATACCATTAACTAATTTTTTCAATTAATTCTGTTCATTGATAAATAATTTTCCTTGATTGCGAAATGCACTGTAAACTTAGGTCCTTACCTGTAACATTGTGTTACACAATAAGCAGTGTTGCAAAATGTTGTTGTTCATAACTACTGAGGCCAACAACCACAAAACATGATGTTGCTATAGGCAGTGACATGGTCTTGCTAATCTGTGTAACAGCTGGAATTTGTGTTGAGCTTAATGACCCAGACTGCTTCTTGCTTCAAGCTGTGCACCCAAATGTGGTCCCATCTTTTGTAGTGGTGGGAAACCACATCTGGACCATTTTTGCATGACACAGCATAATGGGAATTGCATTGAGGACAGAGATGACCTCCACTCACTGGAAGCCCTATAACCAGCACTTAAAGGCAACCTGAAACTCAGAAGGATCATCATTGGAGGTGGAGACATGTGGCAATAGTGACAACCGCACCTGGCCATTAGCCAGTGTCTTCCTGACTGTATATAAAAAGCAAAACAGAGCACCAAAGTTAAACATTGAAGCCAAATCAAACTAAAACAAAGCCTAACTAAGGTTTGCTGCATCACGTGCATAGCATATGGCAGCTCACCCTGCATGCAGATATACATGAAAGCAAATGCGGTTATTACATAGTACTATTTACTACTTGTTAAAGTACCACATTTTCAGTATTACAAAGTAGTAAATCTGGCCATGCAATGCCATAGGAATGAAGTGTCACAAATTTATTTTGCAATTCAGTACAAAATTGCAAGACCTAAAAAATTGCAAAAGTTACAAAGCTGCTGTGATGGAGCAGCTTACAGCTATATAGCGCTCCTAGTTCCCAGACCCTCCCATACCCATGCAGTATAAAAACTATTCCGCTCTGTTACTAGTTAGTTCCATGCCCTTATTATTTTCCCAAACCTCCTCATCTCCGGACCACCCTACAGGCCTATAGCTGTTGCCGGGCCTTGCCTTGCCATAAACTTCAGACATCGTGCCACAGTCATCAAATTCTTTTGGTTAGATGCTTCGTCACCGGCTGCAGTCAGCTTTTACACAGATGGAACGGAACACTACATGTGTAGATATATATATATATATAATTATATATATATATAATTATATATATATATATAATTATAATTATATATATATATATCACGACCTTCATCTTAGTGGATTCAAGACCCCTTTTGAAAGGCCTACCCTGAACCTACATGTACATGAAAGCCCAGAGAAAAAAAAAAGATTCCGCCAGCAAAGGGTTTATGTACCAAGATTTTTTATCAACATTCACAGTTGATTTTCTCACCCTCAAGGTTGATCTAGTCATTACCTACTGTACATAGGCCTACCCTGGACCTCCTACCTGGACCTACTGTATATAGGCCTACATAGATAGCCTACCCTGGACCTACTGTACATAGGCCTACCCTACATAGGCCTATCCTGGACCTACATAGGTATACCCTGGTGCATGTGTTTGCATGTGTAAATAAAACCATATACACAACTGTACATGTGTGGAGACGGTATATGAGAGGGTACATGTGTGTGCTAGTGTGAAGGATGCCACACACACTTGTGGCAATAAACAGCCACAGGGGACAAGGCACTTATTTCCCCTTCTGAAAGAAAGATCTCCTTGTACATACACAGGTAGCATGCACGCTCCACAATAGCCGCTAAGGGCCCATGCATTATAGGGGACACAAAGTAAATAACAGTCCAGTCCACCAAACTACTATCTATACACAAGTACACACAACACTACCATCTATACACAAGCACACACAACACTACCATCTATACACAAGTACACACAATACTACTGTCTATACACAAGTACACACAACACTACCGTCTATACACAAGTACACACAACACTACCATCTATACACAAGCACACACAACACTACCATCTATACACAAGTACACACAACACTACTGTCTATACACAAGTACACACAACACTACCGTCTATACACAAGTACACACAACACTACCATCTATACACAAGCACACACAACACTACCATCTATACACAAGTACACACAACACTACCATCTATACACAAGTACACACAACACTACCGTCTATACACAAGCACACACAACACTACCATCTATACACAAGTATGTGCAACACTACCGTCTATACACAAGTACACACAACACTACCGTCTATACACAAGTACACACAACACTACCATCTATACACAAGCACACACAAAACTACCATCTATACACAAGTATGTGCAACACTACCGTCTATACACAAGTACACACAAAACTACCATCTATACACAAGCACACACAACACACACATCTGATTGGGCTCAACCCAAGTTAGGTTTGTGAAAAGTAAACACTGGCCAAAGTAACCAGACATACTTCCTCGTACGACCAAGTACGTATGGCTTGCGAGACTATAGCTACAGCTAGCTATGTATACACCATGAGCGTTTAATTAATAAACGATCAACATAACAATAACAATAAACAATGTGTATCCGAAAAAATATACGGCGATAAATGTTGGCACCCAAATACTTAAAAAAAATCTGAGGAATGAATTTAGTGGGGTCTAAAATTATTATGACTACGCTAAAAAAACAAAGAATTACATTGCCTCCAATTACCAAGGCCGATCTAATCACTATCTAATCTCAGCTAAGAATTATGAGTGATTGAATACATTAATTAGGCATGAAAAAGTGCATTTTGTGTACTTCTCTATGGAAAGGGCTGTTTTGTCAAAAGGAAAGAAATATTTCAATATAAATAGGTTGTTTTATATACTTTTAAATCGAGATCTTATGGTATTGAAGCAATATTGACCCCGCCCTAAGTCGTGCAACTTGTAGTTAGCTATTAATAATCAAATTGTTAAAAAGCCAGTCATTTTCTATGGAAGTTATACGGGAGTATACACGAAAGTACAAACCGCAACATTTGTCAATTCCTTTTGACCGGGCATTTCTCCATATGTGCATCTTTGCTTTGATATGCTATTAATTTGGCAACAGTAAATCCACTTTCTGAAGGAGCAGTTGAATCAAGAATGGCTAAATGATTTTAGTGTTGTGTATTTCACGTTCTTCGTCTTCTTATCAAGTTATTTTTTTTCTGTATTGTATTATTCTGTTGACTCCCCCCCTTTTTTAAACTATACAGATAGTATAAGTTAAAATCATCATCACTTGTACTTGTAGCAGAAGATATCCTTGGTATCTTGTTTTGCACAAAGATGTTTGTGTTGCTCATTTGCCCTTGACTGCATGGTGATATTAACTTTGCTAGGACTGGATGGTATGGGATTGGATGTGATGATGTCCATGGTAAAACTTTTATTAAGGTATTCACAATACCATATATACAAAACCCACTCGCGCGATGCACTTGCTGCAAACCACCCAAGGTTAATATCAAAGAACTGCCACAGTGTACATTTACGTGATCACTAGCTTGGTTTTAGGGGTTGAAAATTGGCTTCTGAATACAATGTACCTGAGAATACGTAAGTTTTAACCGCGATATTTAACCGCGGTTAAACGCTGTAACCGTGGTATATCGCGGTTGGGTTACGACGGTTAAATATTAACCTTAACCGTGGCAACCCTGCTGGGGAGTCAAATATGCCTAGGTATATAGGCGCGAATGACTGGGGAGTCAAAATTTAGGGGAGTCATTGGCGACGATGCCACCGGCAAGATTTAATTATTGACGATATGCATTGATGTGCATGATTTGTAGAAAACAATTGTAAGGATTCGAAACAAAAATTACATACAATACAATGATTACAGACCTACACTATTTTTTATACTGATCTTATAAAGTGTTACGTTTGCATTCGGTACAATGGAGTTAGGCGCAGCAGATTATATAGCAATGGAACAAGGAGATTGTGAAAGAGATTGCATGCGATGAGGGAGGAGACGGTCATACTGGAGGAGACTGGTGAACTCAAGAGAGTAGCGATGAACAGGGCCATGAAGGAGCCGAGATCAAGACGGCTGAGGAAGACGTGACCGTGGTGGAAGAGATTTAAGCGAAGAAGAGCTAATGTTAGAACAATGAGAAGATCGAGGAGAAGAAGTTGGTTGCAGGGGGACCATTGTGGGAGGAGATCCTAGCTGGTGAGAGAGGAGTCAGTGTCTGTAGTGGAGACAGTGTGGGTACCGTAGTGACCGTGGTGCAGAGGGAGAACGGGGCCCATGAAGGCCGAAGGAAGGATTGACCCCCTCAACCATGCTGTTAAGCCATGTGTGCATACAAGAGATAAGCATTCAGTAATTGGGGTGTCTTCACTATCAGTTTTACATCGCACTATGCCATGGCCTGCGCACTATGGCAATAACATTAATTATATACCTTGCCAAACGCGAGCTTTTTAGTAGCACTAATATTGGCACTTTTCTATCCCACAAGGTCTGATGTGCCACATTTTGATATACAAGGGGCCTGATTTCTTGTTTTGTACTAAATTCATAGCTGCAAAACTCAACAAATACCATTAAGCTGTTCTCCAATTGCAAGCTGGCATTCTTTTACACTTATGTGGCGCTTTTTTGCAAGCTGGTCCATGTGGTTAGAACAATACCACCACATCTGGTTTCTGAATCACTTCACTGAGATCTTTGATGGTGACATCAAACAGTGCTTCTCCAAATGTGTAGCCATCAACATCTCTGATGTGGTGTAGAAACAGGCACAGCTTGGTATGTGCTTTGGGTACCTTGGTCTTTGCTCCTGGGCTATTTCTCACCACTCTTGTGCTGCCTATATTTCATCGTGGAGTTCCTTGGGCCTTAGTGATCTAGAGCACCCACCGTTGCTCTGATCAGCTATCCACTTCAACGCCTTGGTCTCACCTCAAGACTCTGTTTCTGCGTAGTCTATTCTTGATTGTTCAACCCCAAAGAGATACTTGTCTCGGAGGTTGGATGACCTGCATTAAAAACTGCTTCTAGAAGCTGCTATACTGCTTCTCTGTGCATCTGCACCTCATGCACACCTTCTTGGCTAACAGTTGTACCATCGGAAGGGCTTGGGCTTCATTTAGAACCAAATGATTTGCAGGTGGCAATTGTGTAATGGTTGGGTCTGGACACCTCGAGAGGTTCATCTTGTTCCCTTTGCCCCATCTGTGCTCTTGAACCCTAGGGCCATCACGCTGTGACTTGGTGATGTGGTGGAGGGCCACAACCTGCTGTGTGATGTGTTTGTGGGATTTGCCACCATGTAGGCTCACCTGGCAGCATGGGGTGAAGCAGGAAGTGGCCTCACTCCAGGACTAGATGGCACTCGCCCTGCAGATATTCTGGTGACGGATTGAAAGTCAGGTAAATCTGCTGCTTTTGATGTAACCGTCACATCTCCACTCATGGCCCCTGGCATTCTGGCCAAAGCTAGTGTGGATACTGGTGTAGCTGAAGCCAGCTAGAAAACATTCATCCATCTTTCTTTTGCCTCAATCCACAAGCAAAAGGCTAGGGTACTAAATGACATTTATATATGGAAGGCTGTCTGGTCATATATGTATATTGCAAGGGCTATCCTAGCCAGATGTGGACAGTATCTGCATGGACATTTGTTAATATACACTAGGTTAGTTTTATATAGTCTTAAAAAAGTGCTATGATTGTACATGTCTTGTTTATCATTAATAATATAAATATCAAAAAGTCTTACTCCGAATACCAAAGACTAACATGTACACATAATTTCAAAAGGGCACATTGTGCAGTCGCCATTATCCACGCCAAGTGCTGCTAATTTTTATTTTCCCTAAATTCATCAGATACCAAGAACTGGGTTTAAAACTAAGATTTATATATACACTGCACTATATCCCATCGTATAGTTAATGTTTACAACACCCAATTAAGCCATATATAGCCATACTGTCATGAATCGAAACTTCCAAGGAACAACCCTGCAAGCGCAGAGCAATGTAAACAACTACCAACTGTTTTTAATTTGAACCTCCAATGCTCTTGTTGTAGTTATCTGCCTCTCGCGCTTACTGGGACTGAGAGTCTGAGAATAACTCCGCATCCCTCAGAAATGAGCTTTCATGTGTTATACTGTTTACATGCACCTGAATTGATGCTGCTCTATTGTTTTCAAATTCACTTGAGGCGATCATGCACTAGGCAGCATGTTGCGCGCAGTATTATCAGTATAGCACGCAACATTAATTGTTGCACGCAACATCTTGCCTACAAGGCTACATGTATTGATTCTTTGATTTTTTTTTTCCAACCCAACGTTAACGGTCCGAGTCAGACCAGGGCTGCCAAAGGCCAGCTGGCCGCCTGACAGGCCTGAGATATCTGGCCTAACCTGTCAGGCCGGACCGCGCCCGCCCCCCCCCCCCCCCCCCCCCCCCCCCTTCCCCCCGCATGTACTACCTAATATAAGTTCTACCTTATTTGTACATGTACAAACCAAGCTCACGTCATTTTCATGGCTTCGTCAAGCTCACCATTTGTGACAGACGGGATTTGCGATGTAAAAAAGAGCATGCTCGAGCTGCGATTTCTAGGCTGATAAATACACTGATTAACGCACTTTTCATTTGGTCCTGCCCTTTAGAAAGAGTTCCCCGGAGAACGGCTTATGGCAATAATCACACCTAACTTGATCTACGTACCCTTCTCCTTCGGACGATGTATGGAGTATGAAGTATGGACCTTAAAATGAGCGGATGTGTATTTGCTTCAGCTATTATGCAACGGCGTGCATGGATCTCACAAGTTTAATCCTCGGGATTGTATTCCCACAGATCCGGGTTTGATAAAGGTTTGAGCCGCTGAACAGATGGTATAGGAATCGTTGAACTCGACGGCGATGAGCTACATGTGCATAAGTCACTGATCGACATCGTAACGTTAACGCGTTATGCATGTAACTTACGTATACAATGTATACTGGCTAATGGAATTAAAATTTCTAATAATTCAGTTGGCCCCTAGCAGCTGGGCTTATACGCGAGACCGGCCGGACTGAATGCTATAGCTCGGCCCTATACATGCACAGGTATGTATATGTACAGCCTTGCACGAAAACTTACAGTCTTACACCGGTACCCTTGCATGCATACATGCCGCGCGGGCATTAGCTGCATGCTAACTGACTCAAGCTGTGCAGCCTTGCAAGCGGGCATTAGTATAGGTACCTCCCAGCTATAACTTCTAACTTGTGTATACATGCAGCCTTGCATTACTTGTGCATATTCACACTTGATATACACCGCTGCATGGAAAGAAAGCTTATACAGTTGCAGGTCTTCATGCAATGGAAGAAAAAGAAAACCTATACATTTATATATTTTTGTTACCAAGGGCATATGCTTGGAACGCAAAAATGTACAACAACTGAGCTAAGTAACTCACTGATTAGTAAATTTACGGAGCAATTAACTGACGTTACGGGAAGCGGGCCAAGAATTTGCATATTAAACACGAAAGTTAACGGTTGCACAGAATAATTCAGTACGATTCAACATGGAGTTTAATGAGTCGTCGACAAACACGTCGTTTTTCCTACCGCCAAGTATAGCAGAGGATATTACTCACCTCATCATCGTGATCATTCCATCCCTACTGCTGTCTTCGCTTCTTCTATACTGCCTGCATAGACTGGAGAAGGTATTCGTCTCAAAGCCTCTCTCCTTCCTGTACGGTTGTGTCGCCATCGTATGCATCCTGGCACCGACAAGCTATGGAGCGGGGTCTTTCGCATACGACCTGACGCTCCGAGACTCTACCAGTGATGAATGTTCAACTCTGACTGTTATAATTGATTTTGTGTTCGTCGGTGGTCAAACTGTGCTATGTTTTAGCATTGGAATAATTGTCATCGTACAATTCGTGACCGTAAGCGGAAAGTGGAAGAGAGCAGTGACCGTGAAGAACGTTGCTGTGGCCTATATTTTACTTCTGGTTACCGTGTTATGCGCTAACGTTATCTTTTTCGCCACCATTTGCGGACAGGAAAGAAAAGATCCGTCCAACGCCTCGACAGTACAAACCTCTATAGCCGCATGGGCATTTGTGTCATTTCTGATACCACTTCTGTCAACTATCATATTTTCCGTCCTTACGTATTTAAAAGTTAAACAAAACGTTTTAGCAGAGAAAGTGAAAATACTGAACACATTAGTTCTAGTTAGCACTTTCAACATATTATCATACGCCTGCTTCAGATTGCTGGCATATCTACTGTATATAGTTTCGTCAACAATCTACAGCGACGATCGTATTGCACGATGGTATTTGGACGTCGTTGCACTAACTATTGGGGACTTTACGTATCCATTCACAATTTTCTCCACATTCGTTGTTAACAGCAAAATTCGAAGAATAGTATGCTGTAGTACTGAAGCCAACAACAACTCTGTCCCGACGCCGACCCCAGGGACAGCAACAAGTGAACTGCCTAGCCAGTATGAT